>PVKH010005894.1:0-21602 GCA_004027955.1 Chaetophractus vellerosus
CAGTGCCTCCTGGAGAGGACGAGCAAGAGAGTGAGCCGGTGCGACAGGCTGGCACGGCAAGCTGATGCAACATGACTCAAAAAAGGAGACACAAAGAGGAAACACAATGAGAGAGACAGCAAAGCAGGGAGCAGTCCTGAGTTCAGTTCCCGCTGCCTCCTAAAGAGAAGACAAGCAGACACAAATAGCACACAGCAAACAGACACACACAGAGCGGACAGCAAGCCCAAAACAACAAGGGGAGGGGAATAAATAAATAAAGTAAATCTTTAAATATATATATTAACAAAAATTGTTGAAGGGGGCAAGTATATAAGCATATTCACTTCCTTTTTTAGCATTATCAACAGATAATGTCTAAAGTTCAAACAGTAGTTGTGAAAAGTATAATGATTCCAATCTTATTATAGCTTTTTATAACTTTTTAAAAACAATTATCTCTTGTAATGAAGAAATGTATAGCTGAAGCTCAGCAATTTCTTCATTTTTTATTACGGTTACCTTTCCTTGGGCTAAATTCAAGTAAAATTAAATGTAATGCTTTTAACAAAAATTGGCATATATAATATGATCCCATTATTCTAAAACTATGTTTATTATTTTTCTATCTTTTTTCTTGTGTGTTGTGTGTGTGTGTGTGTGTATGAATGGAATGGTAACCAAATATTAACAATGATTATTTCTGAGAGATGGGATTTGAGGTGATGTTAACACTCTTCTTTGTTCTTTCTTGTATTGTGTGGGTTTTTAAAAAATGAGCATGTACTATTTTAACAGAAACTATAAAATCATTCTAAAGGAGGAGGAGGAGAAATTTCCTTTGGGAATACAGAGTGGTGTCTAAAGACCACTAATAGTTAGCTCCAGAGTGTGGGGTTGAGGAAGAGCAGCCACCTCATCCACCACATTCGCCGTGATATCGCTTTAAGGGATTGCTCAGACAAAATTACCATCTTACCTCACCTTTGGCTCAAATCCTTGAGACCAAAAATCTTCAGGAAAAAACTCATGTCTAGATCCTAAAAAATGTTGACAGTCATAAAGCAAACAATATGTACAGCATGACAACATGAAATATGGTCCCTAATAAATATTATTTGATGACAGTCAAAACAGTTATTTCATAAAATGACAAATGTCAAAGTAAGTTCTGTTAACTCAGATATACAAAAGACACAGTCCTACAGCACTCACCATCCTACCTTTTATGCATATATGAAAGTATTTTGAAATTAATAATTAAGCTAGTATGTAGCCTGTTCTCTCCAAAGAGGGGACATGTGTGATAGTAGGGGGTGGGGGCCCTGGGTGTTTTGTTTCTTGGCAAGCTGGGAAGACGGTTACATCTTCAACTCTAGCCCCATCTAACCTTCCTTAAAATATCAAATGCAACTTATGGAGCAAAGCTTCATTTACATGTTAATGTGAATTGTTTGGTCCTAACATGAGATAATACCTGACTGAAAAGGAACAGGAGTTTTGACGGGGGCTAAGTTGGAGGTGGGCAGCGGGGTGGGAGGGGGTAGAAGGTTAAAGATAGATTTAAAGATTTTTTGGATTAGGGAAACTTTTCTAGTCAAAGGGAGAATTGACTATCTGGAGGGCAAGGAAAGAGACTAAAGAGAGGAAAGTGGATTCACAAAGTTTGATAAAGGAGAAGAAAAATTTCCAATTTTGCCTAGCCATTGGCAGCTATCAGTGTATTCCTAAAACATCAAAATGTATTGGAACTCCTATGAGTGAGTTAATATATCACATTGAAAATCTAAAATATCCCCCAATTTATCCTAATGTCTCCATCTAAGCTGTTCCAAACTTGATGCTCTGGTATGGGCTAATGTATCATCATCCAACCTGGTTTCTCTCCCATCAGAAATAGAAGAAGAAAATGAAGATTCCTGTATATGCGCTTATATCTACCAATTTGTTATATAAAGAACTTTAGAAATTTCGCCAAATGAATACAGAGCTTCTACTGTAGTATTAACAGTGTTATGAGCCTATCAATCTCACAACCAGTTTTCATCTTGCCATTAGATGTGATTCAAGCATTGTGAAGCTTTCTGGAGACATTCATTTCATCCGGCACGAGTACCGGCAAATTGAGAAAGCAATGCAAGAGCTTATGTCTGCCCTAGAAACTGTTTCGAAGAACTTGGATATGAAGGTAACTGAAAACCGATTACATTATATTACGTGTTACTGCCAGAAGTAAGATCAGTATACCTTATCAAAATGCCCATTCAATTGATAATTGTTTGAAAGAACTCATTTTTCCCCAAAAGGTTTAAATATGCCAGCTCATGAATATACACCGAAAGTACAGTCAGTCCACACAACAAATATTTAATAAATGCCTCCTCCAACACTGCCACACCCTTATTTCCTGGGTTCTGCTCAAAGGCTGGAGAACCAGCAATTATAAGTTTAGGAAGTTACTATTATCACAATTCCAACATAATTTTGTGTTAGTCATGTTACATCCCTGCTTAAAACCTTACATGAGTTATGTCTCTTACAAAATAATATACAAAACTGGGTCTTTATACAAGGTGATGGATTTTGAGCACAGTAGTTAGGGCCCCTGGCCAATTATGCTCCCTGCAGTAGGCAACCTGAGGACTGCATTTTCATGGTTCCCACAACACTAGAATTAATAGAGTATTCTTTTTTACTTAAGTGGATAGATTTTTGTTTCTTTATACTTTTTGTTTGTTTGTTTGTTTTGTTGTTACATATCCCCCCCTTTCTGCTTGCTCCCGCTGTGTTTATTTCTCTGCATTCTTCTGTGTCTGCTCTGTCTCTCCCCGTTGCCACGACATACCAAGTCAGATCACCACACAGGGGGCTCTGCTCCATTCGCGGGTGGGTCTGCTTCTGTTCACGGGCGGATCTGCTCCATTCGCGGGTGACTTGCCCTGCCCGTGGTGGCTTTGCCCTGCCCGTGGCAGCTTTTTTTTTTTTTTTTGCCCTGCTCACAGCAGTTTGCCCTTCTCAAGGTGGTCTGCCCGCTTTGGAGAGGTCCCCGGGAACCAAACCCGGGGCCTCCCATGTGGTGAACCAGCACCCCATCCACTGGGCTACAGCCGGCCCCCTCTTTATACTTTTTAATAAAATCAATTTCTAGTTTTAGTGCGGAGTAGTCAGAGATAATGGTCTGCACTTTTCCTGCTTTTTGGAATAATTTGAGATTTCTTTATAGTCACATGAATGCTTAATGGTTGACAATGCTCAATGGGTACCAGACAGGAATGAGTGCAATTTACATTGTTTGGTATGTAAATTATTAAATAAACTATACATTTCATATCTTCCTATACCCTTGATTATATTTTATCTATTTGATCAGTAAAGGGTCAAGAGAAGTCGTTTAAAATGATTAACATTACTCTGTTAATTTATCCTTGTGATTCTGCAGTAGTTGCCTTTTAGTTCAACAAATAAGGTAAATAAATGTTCAAAGCTCTTTATTTTTCACTATGGATTTTACTCTTCATCTATAAAAATGACCATCTTTGTCTCACTTAACATAGTTTATCTTGAATTATATTTAACTAACATTAATATTGCTGTGCCTGCTTTCTTTTACTTTACCTTTGCAAGACATATCTTTATCTAATATTTTCTTTTTTAACATTTAGATCTCACTTTAAGTGTATCTCCTGTAAATAGTCATTCAGGTTCTATTGGTTGCCCATCCAACATTTATCTACTTCAATCCTTCCATTACTCACCTCTTTCTTTTCTAAAGGAACTCTGATTTTGATTAAGTGTCCGCTCTCCTCCATATGATCATCTGTTTCAGAAGTTCAGTTCTGTTTGGCCAAACCAAACCTTGACAGTGATTAGTATTGGCATGACTATTTGCTGCTATTCTGCATCAATTTTTTAATCCAGTTCTTTTACCTAAAGGAAATTCCTTAATGTTTCTGGCAATGTAGAAGACACTTTTATGTTAGCTTCTAGAACCAGACACTTGTTTTTCCTGTCTTTATATGCCCCAAGTAATTTCACTTTGGATTCTCTTGTGCTCATGTCAGAATCCTACCTAGGTTATTATTAATAATTATTATTATTGTTTAATAATCTATCTAATTATACAATAATTAAGATTTTTACACCAGTCATGTGTGTTTCCCTCAGGGCTTAATTGTGCATTTAAATATTTATTCACTAACTATTTATTGAGCACTTTACCTTGGGTACCTAATGTGCACTAAGGATATAAGTGGTAAACAAGAGAGCTACCATTAGACCTGGGAAGATAGAATAAAGAATAATCAATTTAACAAATTAATAAACTAATGTCAATAGTATATGTTTGTTATATCACTAGGTAGCTTATTATCAAAAAGAATATTATAGAAAGCAAAATGGAACATCCCTGTTATTCTTTTCCTAAGGATAGTTCTAAAATTGTTGAATCATATTCATTTGAAGAAAAAAAATTTCAAACATAAACTTGCTTTTAGGTCCAAGTCTGTTTCCCGGCTCCTTTAGGAATAAAGCATAATTAATGTAAGTGCTGGTGATTTTGTTCATGTGCCAAGAAAAGCTCCTTCTTGTACTTTCATTAGGTAATGCAGCTCTTAGGAAAGATAGAGGCTTCCACTTCTGAACAAACCTCAAATTTAAAGATTGTCCAGGGGGATTATCGTCACGAAATGAACCTTTTGGAGTTCAAGTAAGTGAATGGAAGATTTTTAAGTCTGTTAAATGAATTCCAAACGGTTTTGCCTAATGAACACATTGGCATTGGAATTTGAATCTGACCAAGAAATAAAGCATCAAACTGGTGCAGAGAATAGTCTTTACAAAAGTAATTTATGAGGGGAAACAGATGGGCTCAAGTGGTTGGGCCCCTGTTTACCATATGGGAGGCCCCGGGTTCGAGGCCAGGCATCCTGGTGAAGGCAAGCTGCCTGTGGGGCATGGTGATGCAACAAAGGGAGACAAGCAGACACAGAAAAATGCACAGCAAAATGGACAAACGAGCACAAGCAGCAATGGGGGGATAAGCAAATAAATAAAATAAGTTTTAAAAAGTAACTTATGCAATTTTTATAATAAAAGAAAAAAGATGAATATATTAATTTTGTGTTTTTTGCACACTATCTCAACTGAATCAACATATTCATTCTGACCCTTCCTATAGAATATTTTTAACTTACCAGCAATTGTATATTAAATACCTTAAAGTCAAGCACTATTGAATATAAATTTATTCCCCAAGATTATCAAACATTATTAAAACAATTTTGATCTACAAGCTTTTCTTTGAAGGTTTCTTCTAAGATTGTCTACTCACTCATTTACATTTTCTATTTTTGAGATTGTGGTCTCTGTCTCATCTTAAACTGAGTTTCTCTTTATTCTGTGGAAGAAGCAGTGAAAGAGACCAGGCTCCAAACATACAAACTACTGGCCTCCTCATTCTTGAGCCCCATCTTTCTTGTTTAAATGACTGCTGTTTTCTAGGGCTGTAGTAAAGGCAGAGGAAAAATCTAGTCATTTTGATGATACTTTCTTAATGCTCCCTTCCAACCTTGTCCTTTTTCCTCTCTGACCTTTGGGTTTAATGCCTTGGTCAAATCCAGTAGTCTGCTAATACTTTGTTTTCTACATTTTTCCCCCTATCTTTACCATATTTCATTAAATCTAAGCACCACCGACAATAAAATGCACTATCATTTTTTGGTACCTCTAAGACAAAGCTAAGAATTAAACCATAGCACACCATCATTTTAAGATATCTCCCAATTTCAGAGATGTTAAAATGGGAAAATATGTGTGTCCCAGAAATTGGTGAATAACAAACATCACTAAAACTTGGAGAAATAGATTTGTCTTGAGTAAACAGAAAATACCTACTTTCTTCATACTATAAGAAAATATTTCCAGGTTCTTAAATTCTAGCACAATGAGAGTGCTCAGAAGATACCCATCTAATCCCGTTAGCATGGAATTAAGATAAAGAAAAGTCTTCAAAGGAGAAATAGAAATTTAAACTGTTTCAGGAAATACAGTTTAAGAACTGATCTTAAGAGATAGGACTTGTAATCTGGGATGGAGGACTGACTTAAAGGGATAAGATATATTAACAAATGGGAAATGTTTGAGGTCTAGGGCTGAATGGTTCTTTGATGAAACTGCTTAGTTTTCCATCTTTGAGGGGAAATTGACTAATTGAAGAGTCATCTGAGTAGCTAAATCTGAATCTGGACACTTTTGTAATAGTGTGAACTTGAATATTTTTCTCACTTTAAGTAATGAAGTCTTAAAATTTCATTAGTATTACAATAGTTAACCATGAATCTATAAACCAGATTTTCACCCAGGCAAATACCTTTGAGCTCTAATAAATCATTTAATTATACAAGTGACTCTTTTTCATTTCAATTTTCCCTATCAATTTTTATTAAAAAGAAATATGCATTATTTTAACAAACTAAAGATAAAAAAGAGATCCCTAACTCACCTTCCCAATGTAGCTAATGCTAACACCAGAGATGTGTTCTTCCGCTTTCCTTCTTGTTTCCTTCTTGTTCATATAAACATATAACAGAAAAAGGACATTGTATGTGGATGTAAATACTACAGACATTATACATCAAGAGAGATCATAGGTTTTTAAAACAAATCCTATATACACTACTTAATTTCTTTTTTTTCCCAGTACATCTTGGATATCTCTTCAGATCAGTGAATACTAGTCTTAACATTTTAAATAGCTGCATAATAGTTTCACTTGCAGATATGCCATAATTAATTCAACCATTTATCTTATTGCTGAATCAATTATTTCTTGTTTATGGCCACTACAATCTTGTAATAATAACTCTTGCATGTATATCCTTAGACAGCCTTAGATACTGGTGCTTTTATTTCTATGGGCAAGATTCCCAGCTCAAAGAGTATATGTATTTATTAATTTTTATAAATTATGTTCTAAAAATGTTGTAGCAGTTGACATTCCCACCAAGAATGTATGAGAAGGTTTTTCTATATGTTCCTGCCAGTACTGGATGTTCTCTCTTTTTAATATTTACCAAAGGATGAAAAAAATAGTATTTCTTTTTTAATTTGCATTCCCTTCACTATTTGAATTTCCTTTTCTATGATTTGCCTGGTATCATCATTTGTCAAATTTTGTATCCATTTTTAAAGGATTCATTCACATTAGGGATAGTAACATTTGACTGAAGGATGTATTGCAAAGGTATTTTGTTCAAAGATAAGGGCAAAAAGTCTTTTTCAATCAGTGCAGTTTTATCTGGTATATTGTATTTTAGCTTTTAGCAAGGTTACCTTTGAACAATAAGAAAAAACAGTTCCACAACTTTAAAAAGAAGTATATAATAAATCATTCACAATATTAGGATATTGAGATAAATATAAGTTTTTTTAAAAGGTGGATGGGATACAGAATTTGTCTTTTTTAAAATAAAAAGAACTGTCTTGGAACACAGGCATTAACTTTTAAATAAAATTATTTTAATAACATTAAAGGGTAAGTTTAATTGAGCAATTTTTCCAGTCAGAAACTTTAACAAATTCAAGTTTAATATTCAACTAAACTTTCATATTGTGGCCACAATATCATCTGAGGATTTTCTAGTGAATCCCCGAGGCTTTGGCCCTGATCACTAGACCTGAAAAAGGAAAATTCATGGGCATTGTCATCTGAACTCCCCCACTGAGTCTTCTCCTTCTAGAAAGGTCTCAGTCAGATGTTCTGCTAAGTAACCAACAACTTAGGCTTATATAGCAAAAGTCTTAGCCATCATGAAATACAGCTGTCTTTTAACAGGGGTTTGGCAGGGGCAGCACCTGCCAGTCCCCTGCTAGCTCATGCTGCTGACACTGTTTGGCTGACAGTGATTTATAAGAAAAGGAAAAGTATTTGGTCAATGAAGCAAAGTACAGACTCAAATCTTACCACACCACTTTGAAAATGCTACCACAGAGGAAAATTACTTTGTCCAAGACTTAGTTTCACTCATCTTTGCATCCTTATCACAAATAAATTCAGACACAAATAAATTGAAGTCAAATGAAAGAATGAATAAATGAATTTTTTGATCACCTAGAATATGCAAGTTGTGTGTTAGAAGATCTAAAGATATAATCTTAGCCACAAAGAGTTGGGGAAAAACCACATAAGTAAGTGAAAAGTTAAGCACAGCTAAAGTAAAAGTTAAGGTAATATTAAATGAGATACATCAGTAGGAAGAAATAATAATAAGCATAGTAATTACCATTTATAAATGCTTACCAATCACCTGGTACTGCAGATGTAGTCTCTAAACCTACCTCTGGGTCTTATCCACATTATAGAGATAAGGAGACTTAGAATCAGGAAGATTAAGTAATTTGCCAAAGTAACATAGCTAGAACGTGCCTGATCCAAAGTTCTGTTGCTTTTTACCAATCCATGCAGCCTCCATCTCCTAGTCCCTCTATGCAAAGATTAGTAAACTAATTGTACCACAGAAATTTAGGGAAGGGAAAGATCACATCTGTTTGAGTGACCAGGAAATAGGCTATGAAGGTGTTGAGATTTAAGCTCAAGTATATTTGGAATGACCAAAAACCAAGATTTTTCTTAGCAGAGTGAATTTGGAATCACTTTTTAATTAGTGCTACTAATTAAGAATAAATTAGTTTAAGTGAATTCTACCTATAGATATAAATTTAGTAGAAAAAAATATTTCTTGGAATTAATTTCTTGCTCCTGGCGTGAAACTTAAAATCTTAGACTCAATCTCCAAAGAAATAAATAGCTCAGAGTCTTTTGTAAGGACTTTTTCAAATAGCATTACCAAAAAAATATCTTCCGTGTTTATCAGTCCATCAAAGGCCTCTAATTCTTTTTTATATTCATGTTTTGTCAAAGCAACTATCTAAATTCACGAGAGCCTGTTAATGGTAGCAGTTTCCAGGAATTCAGAATGTTCATGGCTTCTAGATAAGTTCAGTTAATATATTGTCCCTCATGCAAGACACTAGGTTTGGAGCATAAGTGAACTGGTAAATCTGGCCCGTCACGGAACTATGTCCTTCCTCATTTATGTATGTCAGCATAACCCTTTTGGTCACAAGAATATTTGTTTAAGACTCCACTCTTTCCTCACCATTCGTTCTCTCTCCTAGGCTCTACTATGTCTATAGATCCCATTTATATTTTTCTTTACCTTTTGGTGACTTTCTCCCTTATAATTGCCCTTGGTGTGCATTTTAACCTGATTCCACCAGCATACAAATAAAAATAAAAAATAATAGTCCTAGTTAGGGCTCTGGTCAAAATTTTAAAGCCTTACTTTAGTGTTTTTAGAAAAAGGAAAGAAAATCTATCTATCTATCTATCTATCTATCTATCTATCTATCTATCTAATCTACATATTATAGAAACACTTCTACAGCCATTGGAATAGAGATTTGGGAACTAATATGTGAATGTCATCCACGATAAATTCATCTAGTCAAAATTTTAGCTGAAAGTTCTATAATTAAGAGAAAAATAATTCTTCTTACATGGTAAATCATGTCCATTATTCTAGGAAAAAAATCTAAAGGAAAAAAATGTGTATAAATTTTTATTTTTATCCTTTTTCTCTTCCAAGGAGGATGTTTTTGTTAAAAAAAAATTACTTTCTTACTATAATAAACCAACAGGCAGAGCCTGACTTCTGATTGTTATCAGGAAAGTGAGTCTCCAATTGCAGGCAAAACCTTGTAATAAAAAATATCATGAACAGTAATTCATTCTTTATGGCTTTATTTTAATTTCAGAATTTCAATTACTGATATGTCCTTCCAGAGATATTACTTGGGTACATTTAATGGTTCCTTGGTGTATCAGTGATAGGAGAGTAAATTCTCTCATTTATTTACACAGTAATGGTGAGCCCTGAAGGCTGGATTCTCAATCCATTGCAGCTACTTTTATCTGGGGATTTATTGCCCCCTAATATGTAATAGCCATCACTATTAACATTTCCAGCAGAGATAGACAAGGGAAGATGAAAATTAAAGCAGATTATTTTAAGATCCCTAAATAAATTAACTATAATTTTTAAATTGTTAGCAGTCCTAATAAAAGGCATTTTATGAGAAAGAATGACTCATTCGTTCAGTCAACAGCTATTTATTGAGCACCTAGTTTGGTCCATCCATTGTTCATTGTCACGAACAACGCAAAAGCCTTACTTTCTTGGAGCTTAGGTTCTACTGGAGGAGAAGGCACACAAATTAGTATATAATGTGTAGATGGTGATGATCGTTTTGGAGAGAAATAGAGGAGAGTGAGGAACTAGGGAGCATTAAGTGGAAAGAAAGTTTCCTTTTATTTTAGGATAGACAAAAAGAGGCTTCGTTGATAAGATGTCACTTGAACATAAATCTGAAATGAAATGAGGGCAGGAACCATTGGATATTCTAGGGAAGAGAGTTGTGGACACAGGAAACAGTTGGCTAAAATAAGGTTGTCTCAGTTTCTGTTGGTGGGCTTATTTGTCTGAGGTCTAATAGCAGTTAACCAGTAGGACAGGTAACTGGGAATCATAATTAAACTAAGAACATGAAGACTAATTAACTTCATCTTCTATGTTGAGGTACTCTTTTGAATCAAAAGGTATCCCTTCTATGTGAAAAGTTTTTCTTCGTATATCAGAGAGAGAGAGAGAGAGAGAGAGAGAGAGAGAGAGAGAGAGAATTCAGAAAACATGAAGATCAGAATTTAGCTATTCTATCACAATTAATATAACTATTAAAATATTATCTTTTCTTTCCCATTCCTTGGTTTTATCATCTGATTCAGAGTTTCTCAACTTCAGCTCTATTGGCATTTTGGCTGGGTAATTCTTTGTTGTTAGGCTGTCCTGTGCATTGTAGGAGGTTTGGCAGGATCCCTGGTTTGTACTCACTAGATGCCAGCAGCACCAACCAGACATTGCCAAATTGCTGCCAATTGAGAACCACTGATCTAAATAAAACTGGAGGTGACCTCACAGAACTTGTCTTTTCTAATTATTAATTCAAACACTTCTTTCAGGAGAGCAAAAGGGACATGTACATGTAATATCCATCCAGCATGTTTTAAGCAATTTATAATGATAAATATCACAAATTAAACACCTGCATATAATTTTCCCTACAGTATTAGATCAACTATTTTAAGCCATCCACACAGTGTAAAGTTCTCTGGATATATCCAATAACAAAAATAAATGCACTGTTCCTGCCAACCTAATAGTTTGTCCCAATTCCAAAAGAGAATATGTCATTTTATCATGAATAAGTCATACACAGAAAACAGAACCACTCTTGAGCCCCCATCCTTCATCCCATCTCTTTTCAGTCCCATACTCCTGTCATTTCAGATGCAGATTCCCTAGTCAAGAGTGCAACCTTCCTCTTAAAGCCTCACCCACTCCACAGTGACTTTTCAACTGCTAGGACGAATCCAACCCTTTTAATCACTGTAACATCCACTCTCATTTCTAAAAATCCTTCATCCTCTGATTTTTACACTCCTATGGTATGTAATCACGATTCCTGCGCCTCTGTCTATTGTCTCTATTTTTGCCCCCCACCCGAGGAACTCAGCACCCCTGTAAGTCCCCCCAAAGAATCTGCTCTCACAGAACCACTTTTGGCAGTGGAGACTTAACTGAAGATTTTACCTGAAACCAAGGAGACAACGTCAAGTTCCCCTTAGACACTCTGCTTTCCAAAGTCCTTTGGGCTCTCCTCCACCCCCACCCTTGACTTTTCTCTCCTCTCTTAGACAGTGCAAGTCCTCTTTGCTCCAGCTCCTCCTGCAGCCTTGGGCCAAATCTGCCTACAGTTTGTTTTTGTACAACCCACAGCTAAGAATTTTTTTGTATTTTTTAATAATTAAAAATATGAAAGAAGAGTATTCCATGACATGTGAAAATTATAAGAAATTTAAATGTCAGTATCCATAAATAAAGTTTGATTAGAACAGAACTATGCTCATTGGTTTACGTATCCTTTAGGGCTGCTTTCCTGATACACTGGCATAGTTAAGTCATTGCAGAGTTGTGTTGCAGCAACAGAGACCGTACAGCCTGCAAAGTACTTACTATCCACCCCTTTACAGATAAAGTTGCTAACCGCTACCATAGAGTACTAATCTCTACCCCAAGTGGCTTATCAAAGTATTTCTTCCATACATGAACAATGCACCCAGGCTCTGAGAGGAATTCTGCCTGGCCTAATAGGCATTTCTGAGTGGCTGTGGTCAGCCCTGGCTGGTTGTGCTCCTGACATTGTGTGCCTATCTATAGAGTAGGCAGAGGGGTGTTGTCAGCCACTGGACTGAATTCAAGCTCAGGACACGGAACCAGCGTGTACTTCCCTTGCCTTCTTCCCCATCTCCCACAGCACCTCCTAAGGACTTGACTAGATACATTGAGCCTCATCGTCTGATAAAACAGCAGACTTTTTCAACACTTTAAAAGTTCACTTACTAAACCAGCGCAAAACATTTTTCCTTAGATTTAATTCACTGTCAAACAATATATATGAAGAAGTCGAGAACAACCAAAAATGGACAGAAAACCAGTTCATCAAATATGAAAAGGACCACCTTAGCCACATAAATCAATGTCTGAAGCGCCTACAGGAGAGACTGGTAAGGGATTCTGTTGCTTCGTGGTTGTGTCTGGATGGTAGCATGGAGTAAAGGACCTGAAGATCTCATTTCAACAATTAAAACAATCTTCACTGCCTTGTCAGTGTACTTTTTAGCAGTAAGGTATAATGCAAACAGCACCTATTAGGAGATCAGAGGCCTGGCTTCCCGTGCTGTTCCTACTTTCTGACTCAGAGTGTGCTCAGCCCGTAACAAAGTAACCTGAAGAGATGTTTAAAAATACCAATTCCTGATGCTACCCCAGATCTCAAAAATCAGACTCTGGGAGTCTCCCCTGGGAATCTGGTTTTAGACAAGTTTCCTGATATGCTTAGATGCAATGAAGCTTGAAAACTTCTGCTTAAGTTAACCTCTCTGGAAATCTTTTAGTAGATCAAAGGTCCTCAAAACTCCTTTTCCAGATTAGATCTTGCAGAGAACCTGAGATTTCGGGCAAGGCCACCAGAGTATATGAGAAAGACCGCTTCAGGGCTCCCTTCTCCCACTTCAGCCAGCACAGATGGCCAGGCAGCTGATTTCAGATGGGGAGGACAAAGCAGGGCATTGGTGTTATCCATGGATGCCAGTCCTACTGGTGATTCAAATAAAACGTTTCTGGACCATGAGTAGAGGGGCTTTAGGCAGCCCAGTAAAATAACATCTCATCCATCTACCTGAGTTTGTAAAAAATGTCAGAAACAGAAGTCAGAGAGATGGAGATACATATCAGCTTCATTACTGATGAAGCTATTGAAGTAGGTGCCAAGTGGGCCTGCTAGTTCTTTGCCTCTGGTTTAGGCAGACTTGCCCACCAGTTACAGATAGCACTGGGTGACCATGTGGTCACCCTGCAGGCAGAGGCCTCCCCCAACATGGCCAAGAGCAGAATCTACCATCCCTGAGGCAGCCAGAGGCAGAGAGGGGAATCAAAGGGGCTGAGCCAGTACAGCCAATTCTATTTCTCAAATTCCCTGTGTGGGGGGAGGAAGGAGAAGAGAAGCTAGTTAGCATTAAGCTGCTCCTGTTGTGTTCACCTCACCTGCATATTTAGAATCACCAGAAGGCCTTTTACAATATATCAAATTCTTGGGCTCCATCATGGGCTAATTAAATCATAATTTCGGGGGGGTGGCAGGTATAGCCCAGATGATTCTAATAGGCATCTGGGGTGGAGAATCACTGGCCTAGAGGAAGTTTGTCATGTCCAAGGGGCTCAAAGTGATATCTAAAACCTCGTACTTTGCTATACTTTTTGACTAAAATTCCAAATCCTCAAGGCACTTCAGAAGACCATAGCTCTTTCCTTTCTGTTCTCCCATAACATGTAGAATCCCAGAAACAACAAATGAACAAGTTCAAACAAAGAGATTAACCCTTACATTGGTGAACATGGTTTTAGGTTAAAAAAAAAACTTTGAATTTTCATATTTAACATGGAAAAATGGATATCACGTTAAACATGAAAGCTGAATATACAAATCCACATAGCTTTTCTTTTCTGCAGTTTTATCATGTATAATTTCTTTTACAGGAAAAGTCTGAAATTAAAATGGAAGAAAAATTGTTGCAGCTTTCAAGCAAATTAGAGAATTTCATTAACATGCAGAAACAAGAATCAGAACTGAACAAAGTAAAGAATGTAGAAAATAAACTGTCCAAAAAGATGAACCAACTGGAAAAGCAGATCTGGAGTGAATTAGAGAAAATGCAGAATGAATATCAATCAGGTGAGCAGATACCTTTCGTAAAGTAAACAGTCATTGCCTGCCCAACCCCTCAGTTTTCTACTTTTCACTAATAGCCAGTGATCAATCTTGTCACTATCAACAACCATATGCATTTGATCAGACTTTCCTAAACATCCTACAGAATGTCAGCATACCACCAAAAGGTAGGTAAATAAATTTCTTCATTTGTACTAGGCAATGTCACAAGATTGCCATTGCTCTGAGTTTTTTTTTTTTTTACTATCTAAGATCACAGAATTATAGAATTTTTAGACTTGGAAAGGTAGTTGGATATCTCCAACACCTGATTTTTGGGTCTATCATAAAAATAGGAGCTTAAATCAAGTGACCCTCTCATTGAACTGCAGCCTGGACAGACGTCAGAAGGGGCACCTGACCTTTAGAAGTGAGAAAGAGAGATGAATTAGCAAAGTCCAGTATAATGACTGTTTTTACTCTTAAGAGTCTAATGGCAGCAGCGTCCAGCTGAGCTAACATCAAAGAGAATTAATTTGAAAGGCTCATCTAATTTATAAACAGGAAGGACATAGGATAGGTGCTGGGGAGCAGCCATCTGCCTCAACTCACAATTCTGAGGGAATTACTTAGACACAGAGGGGTCCTATATGAGAGAAAGCCTCAACCCATTTTCTGTCCTCTAGATCTCAGAAAAATTCATGTGTAAATTTGACCAAGTTTTGACCCCATATAGAGATGTTTTGAAGGTGCCTTGGGAAGAGGTGGTCTCATTCTGCCAAATATTCCTGGTGTGTAAGTAGAATTCATTGCCTGGAAATCTGACCCACCTCTGTTTCCCCCAGTGCCAAATAAGAATAAGGTATTATGTGGCCAAGAATCACATCCAAAACTTAACTGTCCCCTCTGTTATAGCTCTACTTTCTGCTTAATCATCAGAGGTTTAATTTTACCCATCCCAGGATGAATTTAAGAGAAATTTACAATCTACATGTTTCTGCATTTTACTAAGTGGGAGTCCTAGCAAAGGGGGACTCCAAATTAATGGTTTGCTCCTTGATACCCTTAATAAAAATGCCTAAGAAACGTCTGTGTGAAAGGCCCTGGGCTGTATACTCAGAAGCTTGTCTGGCAGGTCTGGCATAATAAGAGAGGTGGTTAGCAGGTGGTGTTCATGAGGTCCCTAAAACAGATTACTTTCAGAGAAATAGTTCAATCTCCTCTGTGGTGTTTCCCTTCAATATGGTAACAAGAGCAAAAAATGAGAACACCGAATCTCTTGTCAATCAAAAAATTTTTTCAGAAGAAAATGTTTTAAATTTATCCCTTGAAATACAGAATTATTTCACTTAGCAATAAATTGGGAGCAAGGCAGAGGGAGGGCAACTGAATTAAATCTTCACAATGAGCCTGCTACAAGTTGAAACACTATTGCTAATGCATTTTCATGCCACACAAGAAAATGCATTATTGTACATTTTTAGACTGGACTCAATGCAATTTATTGTGCTTTGAATTAAATGATAATCAATTGCAGAAGGATGGCTGATTAGCAACTTTTATTTTTTAAAAATGTTCCAATGCCTTGTTTAATTTAACTATACCTATTCTCATCCCAGGATTTCAATCGATTCATGACTCTCTCAACTCCCTCCAACAAATACAGAAAACAAAGATGCAATTAGAGAAATACAAAGTCCAGAAAGACCTAAAGAAGTTACAGCGCAAGATAGTGGAACTCCAGGAAGTATAAAACTTTCCAGTCATCTTCACTATCACCAGCCAATGGAGTGGGTTTGTGTGAAAAGTTGGGAAAAAGAAATATCTCTAGGATATTTACTGTTTCTAATGTCTCTGTATTTCTGACCACCTTTTAAGGAGATGAATGTGCCACAAAACCCAATAAAACAAAGATGCTTTATGATGATTTCATTTATTAATGAAAGATTAAGAAATGTCTTCATATATGTGCCACTTCATATTTTATTTGCCTAGATCAGAGCAATGTACATTATGTACACAAATGTGTGAAGCAGGTCAGGTGTAAGACATTAAAGAATGGTGGGAATTGTGGCAAATTGGAGAACATGTACCCTACTAAAAAGAATAGCCACTATTCAGTGCCAGTTCATTATTAACATGTATATAGTCCATTCATGCTAGAAATTTCAATTTCTCAAAAGAAACCAAAAATCTGGATTTTATATGATATCCCTCCATTTTTTTTTTCAGCATTAGGAACTGGTTTGAAGTATTTTTTAAAACTAAGAGAAATGTCTGTTGGGCAGACAAAGCCAGTGGGCTGTCAATTTGCAATTGAGATTTTCTAATAATGACAATATTTATAGCAAGTATAATTTATGGATCTATAAAATATAGATTAGTTGTACTCAATATGTATCAGAATGTATGAACAAGTAAGAACTAACCCATGCAGAATAAGAAAATACAACAGCTTCCTTAAAAAACATCCAACATAATTTGATCTAGGTGTTAAATTCAGAAGTACTTAAAAATACTCATTTCCTATAAAATTAAAATGTCTAATTGCTAGATATAAATGAAAAATAGTTAAATGTAGAGTCTAGTATTAGACTGTAAAATCATGAAGGAAAAAAAACTATTGATGACTTTGCTTAGATGCTAAAACAAGGACTAATTTGTAATCAGAGCTTTCTGTAAACCTGCTTCAGACTTAGACTCCTTCCTTGGCTTGGGAAACAAGAGTGATAGCTTCTGCCCTACTAAAGAACAAACGTACTTTCCAAATAGATTTTGATCAATGCCCTAAATTTTTCTAAATTTTCAACTGTATGAAACATCTCCATTTACTGTTATTAGTAATCTTCATGCAGCATCATTGACTCTAAAAACCAAAGGATTTTCTCAGCAGGATTTAAGAGCTTAAAACACAATGGTAAGGGGAGCAGATGTGGCTCAAGTGGTTAAGCACCTCCTTCCCACATGGGAGGTTCTGGGTTCCATTCCTGGTGTCTCCTTAAAAAACAAAAATAAACAACAAGCAAAACGAACGAAAAAAACAGCTTAGGGAACCCAATGTGGCTCAGTGGTTGAGCGCCAGGACTTCCCACATATGAGGTCCTGGGTTCAATCCCTGGTCCCCAGTACCTCAAAAAACAAAAGCAAACAAAAAAACCCCACAATGGTAAGTGTCCTTTGAAATCAAGTGTCATGAGGACAAAAGGCTAACATTGCAAATAATCAAACAACGCTTGCAAGTCAGTAAGAAAATAACTAATCCAATATTTTTGAATAGGCAAAGCCTAGTATATTAGTCTGCCAAAGGGGTGCTGATGCAAAGTACCAGAAATCTGTTGGCTTTTATAAAGGGTATTTATTTGGGGTAAAAGTTTATAAGGCAATGAAAGTCCGATTCAATGCACCATAAGAGGTTCCCTCTCACCAAAGTCAGCTGCCACATGTTGAAGCAAGATGGCTGCTGATCTCTGCCTGGTTTCTCCTTCCCCTCTAGGCTTCATCTTCCTCTTGAGGTTTCATGCTTAAGTGATCCTATATTCTCTCTCCTGGCATAGTGCCTGTTTCTTTCCTGGCCTTCTATATCAGTCTCAGCTGTTCTACTCTCTTCCCAATTTCACCTGTAAGCTCTCAGGTAAAATGGCTCATCTGTCTCCAGGGCCTCAACTGCTTGAGCCTTCTTTCTGACACATGGCAGGATCAAAAATGGCAGAGCTCTCTTTTCCTGTGTCTGTCTGAGTGAGTCTTTCTCTGTTTCTGTTTATATCAGACCAAACAAGGGGGTGGAGACTTAACTTGAGTCTCACTGATGTAGTCCAATCAAAAGCCCTAAAATGATCTTATCAAGTAATCTAATCAAAGGCCCCCAGCTGAAATTCATGCAATAGAAGGGTATCATACCCAGAGGAATAGATTAATTTACAAATATAATCTTCCTCTTTTTTGGATTCATAAAGTAATCTCAAACCACCACACAATCCAAATATAAGGAATTGGTTGAATAAATTAATGATATTCCAGCACAACAAAATGCTATACAGCCCTTAAAAACAACACAGAAAGATGTCCAAACACAATATGCCTATTACAGTATGCAAAAAAAATCTATAAGAACCTACAACAAACTTAACAGTGATTGGATTATGAATAGCTTTTACTTTCTACATTAAGCATTTATGAGTGCTTCAAAATCTTTACAATGTAATATTTTTGTATAAAGTAAACCTGATATATATTTTAAAACAACAACAATACTATAGTCTGAAAGATTAACTCTTTGTAATGAACCAAATAAATGGTTTAGGAAGGGTTAAATTAGGAATTCACACAGACCAAGGCTCAAGTCATCTCCCTCATATCCACTTTTTACTCTACCTAAATGGCTACAAAGGCAGACAGGATATATAGAAAGTTGAAAAACAAAAAAGATGCTGATACATTTTAAACTAGATTAAAATTCAAGAAATAGCACAGGTTCAGGCTAAAAGCTTTCCCAGAATGGGTCTCTTTCATTGGTGTTGAACAGGATACTACCCTGTAGGAGAACTGACCCTAAATCCAGGGGCAGGAGATCAAAGGATCCTCTGCCACCATTGTCTTGCTTGGAACTCCAACACTGGGGCATTCACAGGTTTGCACAGACTGGAGATGGCCTGAGAACTATGCCTAATAGAAGATGGATCCAGGTATTGGAGGTCCTGTAGCTTATGTTTGATTTGTTGTTGATGCCCGGTCCTGTCCTCATGACAGATGAATCAGGACAGTAGTCTGTAGGAATATTAGTGGAAGCCATTGCTAGCTATATCAGGACAGCTGGCAATAATTTAACTATACACAGAAGTGACTATAAACATTGTCTTAGTTTTCCAGGACTGCTATAACAAAATACCACAAACTAGTTGGCTTAATCGACAGAAATTCATTGGCTTACAATTTGGAGGCTAGAAGTCCAAAATCAGGGTCTCAGCAGGCCATGCCTTCTCCAAAGTCTGTGCCATTCTGGTGCTGACTTGTTGGGTCACATGATGGTCATCTAATTCTATTTCCTTCTGTGGCTTGTACTTGCATATCCAAACTTCCTTTGCTTACTAGGACTCCAAACATATTAGATTAAGGCTCACCCTGACTCAGCTTGGCCTCATCTTAAAAGATCTTCAAAGATCCTATATCCAAATGAGTTCACACTCACAGGACCAAAGGTCCTGAATGTCTTTGTGAGATGTACCACAAATATAAATATTTCCCTCTAACCCAAAAGTGTCCCCAACTCAACTTCTCCTTAGCTGTATCTAAAGATGTGCACAGTCACTCCATTGCCACCGAACATGAAAGAAAGGATGGTAAAGAAGCAGTGGTCTTATTAATGGTTAAAAAGACTTACTTCTGCATTTACAATGACCTTGTAAACACATTGCTAGGGTTCATGGAAGTAAAGGGCCCTGACGCTCAAGAGCCATCATTTCCCCATAAATTTACCTCTGCCCAAGGGACAGAGGAGCACTAGGTCTCCCTCCCTTTGTATTTATTTTGCTATGGATCCAACATGATGACAAGCATGAACAATCCCATATGCAGCATATGCAGCACATTATATCAAACAATACTAAATCCTTTTGGAAATGTCATACTTCTCTTCCCACCAATACAGGATATCTGAATATCATAGAATCTGCAATCCAGATCCACCCTAAAGACTTGGGGCATATGATAAAATATCTCAGATAGTCCTTACTTCAAGCACAAGCACTATCTAATCAGTATTGGGTAGTCAAAGGGTCCTGCTGTCTCCCAGTTTCCTTCTATTTCCTTCATCTTATAAAAATCCCGTCTTAGGGAGAAAAATCACACTGAGGACTAAATAATAACATTCAAAGTTTTTTGCTTTCCCCCAGAAGGCCAAGGACAAATCCCTCACCTTCGGCTACACAGGTAACTGCCATCTCTGCCCCATGTGAGGTAGATATGCTCACCACCTGATAGCCAGGTGAGCAAAGTAAGGCCTACGGTCAAGAGAACAGCACCAGAGTGCCCGGGGCACCAGCAGTCCACCCCTTTTCTACAGAAACTAACCAAACATTGGCTTACTCCCATTGATGTCACCCATAATAGCAGCAAGTAGTGTCCAAAAACACTAGAAAGGAAAAACAGGATCCATAATACAGACACACATACACACGTGTTGTTACCTTATGATGGGTGTCTCCAAACTTTTTGTGAGGTATTACTTTTTATATCTGTGCAGCCTCCAATCATTTCTGTGCTAGACACTGGAGACAATATCTTAACAGGCTAAACATGGACTCTAGCTTTAGGGAACTTAGAGTCTAGTGGAAAAGACCAGTGATTAAACTTGCAAATACATGGGCAAATGAAGGATGTGATGGAGTACCTGGGGGAGGTATTTAACATAAATATGGGAAATCAGGCAGAGGGGTGTTCCAGAAGTGATATTAAGTTGAGACCTCCAAAATGTAAGTAGACATTATCTGAGGGAAAGACGCTTGATCAGAGGTTCAGGCAGTGCAACAGCTTGAGGAAAGGCTTGGGGGACAAAATAAGAAACATACCAGGAACTGCAAAAAGTTCAACATGGTCAGAGTCTAAAGTGGATGTGGTGGGGAGGGAAGCAGGGGGATGTGTAGTGAGAGTTTTAGGGGGGAGTGGGGTGTCCAATCATGAAGACCTTATAACTCATGTTGAGGAGTTTGGGCTTTATCCTAAAGACCCAGGGTAGCCTTTGAAGAATTTTAAATAGGAAAGTGACATTATCAGATTTGCATTTTAGAAAGATCCTTCTGTCTATAGTATGGAGAATGGATTAGGGACATAATTGGAGAACCAAGTGTAATGGTTTGAGTTTGATTTAATTATGAATTCCAAAAATATAGATTAGATTATGTTTGTAAGCTGGTCTGTTCATCTGGGCATGATTGAGTTGTGAGTTGGGCGTTAACTGCCAGGTCAGTGAGACGTTGAGCCCCGCCCCTCGGTGGGCGTGGTCTCAAGTTTGGAAGGCTAGATAAGAGGCAGCAGATTGAGAGAAGCAGATTGAGAGCAGAGAGGAGATTTGGAGAAGGAGATTTGAAAAGCAGTTCTGATGCTGGAGTGAGCCGTTCGCCCGATAGTCTACAGCTGGCCTTGTGGAGAGACGCAAAGCATAGAAAGCCTCATCGTCTACAGCTAAACTCGTGAAGGAAACAGAAGCTAAGCCCGGAGAGAAACGCAGCCCCGGGAACAGAGGAACC
>PVKH010005895.1:0-21596 GCA_004027955.1 Chaetophractus vellerosus
CATTATTATACTCTTAAAAGTACTTAGAGCACAGCTATTCTACGCTGCTATTTCTATACAGAGTCTTTTGCTTTAATAAACAATCAAGTAGACAATATTTGTTATATGTACAGAGAAAATTGAAGAGTTAAATAAAGTTAGAAGATGAAAACCAAAATACAATTCAATTTTAAGAGAAACAGAAAATGCACATTGGTATTAGACCGCTAATATTTCCCCTGCTGTACAAAATCTACACAAGTGGTTGGCTCAAGAAAGGCAATGGAAATTCATTGACTGTCTTCTAATCATTCTTTCTGAAATATTTATTGGGTATCTTTTATAAAGTACAGGTGTGGAGAAATTAACATAAAAATCTTTACAGTGTCCTGATGCTTGCCTGAGGCCACTTTAACGTTATGGTTTTGCTAAAGTAAAACTTGGTGTTGGTAAAAGTGTTCAATTCCATAGTAATTGGCAGAAACAGATGCCTTCAGTGCAAGTTAACAGGTTTTTTTTGGGGGGGTGGGGGGTGGGGGGTGGGGGGATTGTTGTTGATGGCAACAGAACCTAACAAAATATAAAACAGGAGAATCTCAAACCAAAGGAGAACAGTTGTACATCTGTAAACCGACCATGGTTGGTAGCTAATATGACAGGGTTTCTAGCTACAACTAGCTTCTAGCTTAGCCTCTACCTGGAAGATGTTTCCCTTTCATTCAAAGGAGAGAAAGAAAGAGTCAACTTAGAAGGGAAGTCAATCTTAAAATATTGGCATTTGTAGCTATACAAGGGATTTAACAAAAGCAACAATTCGAAGAGCCAAATTAGCCAGATGCAGTTTTTAACTTATTCGGGTGTAAAATACCTGAATGTCAGGGTGTTTCTTGAAGAAGACCATGAAATATTGTTATATTAAACTAAAAGCCATTTCGTATAAATTCTTTGTTAAATCAAATACCACATTCTATTAGATTTTACTTTGTATAAGTAGTAGATGAAATGAAAAAAATTTAAATATAAGAAATATGAAGGATAAAATGCAGCTGGTTTTCCAAGATCATAAAAAAGGATAACAAAAAGCTACCCTTATGAATCAGCCAGAAATTGATTAGGAAGATGATGACTCAAATTGTGGTTAAAAAAAAAAATCATTAATGTTTCAGTTATATTAAAACTCTCTTCTTTCCTAATATAAAAGTAATATTTTCCTATTAGCTATGCATCAATGAATATATTGAAGGATTTAAACAGAATTCTATGTTTGAGAGCAATAATTTACCTATACATTAGATCCCTATAGTAACAGAGAGGTATGCCCTTATACTTTAGTTAGAGACTAACCTGGAGTTATGATAGTTGCTACATGAGAAGAGATGGCCTGGCAGGCTTGGTTGGTGAGCAAGAAACCAGTGGTAGATCACATGTCATTGGTTTCTAAATCCAGTGGGATTGTTTCCTATGTTATGCTGTCATATACCTTGTAATTCCTTCATATATGTAGATCTCCTAAAAGGAAGAGGTTTTCTTGGTTTAAAAAGTTTAAACTGCATTTTTTTAATTTTTATTTTTGAGTTGACACCATAAGTTTTGATTCTGTTGATTACTCCTTATAGGCAGTACAACTCTTGGTTGCCAAACTCTTAGACAGGGAGTATAAAATTTCTTATTTTTTGGTGACTTGATTTAATTTCCAGTTCAAGTTTCCCTTTCACCCAGGTGGCGGAAACTTTGTAAGTCAATCAGCTCCTTGAATTCCCCCCACCCCTTCCACAGCAATGCCAAGATGTTGAGGAAAGCACGTGTCTTCAGCATTCTCTGTCGTGCCCCATTGCTGCCTGCACAGGAGTAGCTGGACTGGCCATTGTACCACCTGCTCCTCAGTTATCATCTCCACAGTGAGCCTTGGAGGTGTCTCTCTTCCTCAATTGTGTGATCCCTGGTAGCTTTTGCTGCTACTCTCATGGCACTTGATAGTCCACAGGACTCTTTCATACCCCTGTTTTGCTATATACTAGAGCATAGATATCTCTGTGAGGCTAGTCATGGGCTTATTGACCTAGTGTCACTGTACAGGTGGTTTCTTTCTCTCTCTCATCTTGCCCCTTAGGAGTTGGGAAACTCTGGATCTTAAAAACTAATTTCAGATATCGTAGCCTCCTCAGGAACTTACCCTGACACTATACTCTGAGCTGCAATTTAGTTGTAAGAATTAGCAGTAAGAAATGTCTTCAATTAGGAATAAGAAATATAGTCAATGTAAAAATATTGGCCTCTCTAACAAGGCATTATTTTTGTTCATGGTAGCTCCTGAATCACAGTGGACTTTCCAACCCCTGTTGGACATAGCAGTTTGACTCATCTCTACCCAGAGAGGAAGATATCTTGCAAATTAGCACTAATAATTTCAGATGAAATAAAAACCTTACCATCTTCAATGTAGATAATTGATCAGATGCACAAAGATATATATCTCCAGTAGGAAAATTATTGTCATGGAATCAATCAAATATTGTTAATTCTTTATATTTCAGCCATTTCTTGGTTTTCCCTACTTTCAGGTACTTAAGTAAGAAGGGACAGATATTCCCCAATATTGGAAGTTTCACACGTAGGTCAATCGGGAAAAAAGGCACTGAGGCTGGCATCCTTGGGTAGAGCAAATCAAAACAGAGGGTTAACGGCAGCCAGAACAGGAGTAGGAGATGTTGGATAAGGGAAGATATACAGGATTGGATGGAAGCAGGGTTTGGAAAGCTTTAAACCTAGTAAGAGCAAATTATATCAGCTATGACAGACAAAAGCATTCAGTTGACTATGACAAGAGTAAAACTGTCAAAGCGATGCCAAACAAAAAGGGGAAACATTTTTTAAAAATTAAAAATCTAGCTGTTTGGCATAGAGTGTTAACAATTTTTCATCTGTCTACACTGTCAGCTTTCTATGCATGTGAAAATATATTTATTATTTTCCAAATTAATTTAATGAGTTCCAGATTGTGCAGGATGTCATAATGGAAACAGGATTATACAAGATTACAAGGAGTTTTTACTCTAAATGAGTTTTACCTAGACTCCCTGCGTCGTCTTTTGATCTTAACTGTGTTTCATTTACCACATTGAAGGAGGTTACATCAAGGGTAAAATAATAGAAACTTAATCAGGAAACAGGCTTCCTTATTGCTGTGTTTTATTATATACTCTTGCCATATTCCTTACCTAATTCTTGAAAGTAATAAAAGATGAGCCATTTTAAACAAGGACAATTGAAATCACATTGCATAATAGTTATGGACTGAGCCATCACAAACATTTCATACCAATTGATCTTCAGAACAAACTTGTGCATTATTTAAGGGTTATTGATGGGAAATATAAACTTCCTGAACTCTAATTTCTGTAAAAACCTAGGTAAATATTATTGGTTGATTAATTTATTTTTACAGATGAAAAACATACAAAGAGGTAAAATAATTTATCAAAAACAGACAATTCTTCCCAAAGGCCCAGTCCATTAACTTTTCCGCAGAGAATAATACATTATAAACTAGCCCCATTATCAGAACATAGAGTTCTGCAGTGAAAATGATTTCATGTAGAGTATTATAATAGTATATAAGGATGTATAGTTATGTTCCACACATGACTGGTTTTGTTAATGTAATGCTATTTTCGGGTAGACATATCTCTGCATAGGCTTTATATAACCCATACCAAATGATTAGTATATTTAGGTAGTCATTTGGATTCTGAAACCTTACATTCTTGACATTTCTGCCATCCTCAATCAATTTGGAAAAGCCTCCCAACTTGGCAACAAACTAGTCTTCTAAATTTCCAAATAAATGCTTTGGAGTGTTGAGTTTACTTCTCTAACATTTCCCCATTTCATTTCCTCAACACTGGCCAGATAATCACCATGGTCACAGCTTTGAAGAAAGAATCATCTATGGAGTAGAAAATAGTAGCACATTCCTGGAATGCAGTCCAAAGTCACAACGGGCTTTGGTCTACTGGCAATTTCAGAGGCGAAATGAAGAGCGAAAAGAAGAGGTACAGGAATGAAATTGACTAAAACTTTTCTAATTTATACTAATAAGTGTCCCTGCATGGTTGACTTGGGTGGGCGGAGGTGGGAGGGACTTTGAACTTTTATCTTTTTCTCAGTCATCAATAGCTCGTTCACTAAACTTAGTCATTGAAATCTCCTTATATGATAGGCTTTGTGCTAGGAGCTAGGAAACACAGGTAAACTGGGAGATGTTTCTGCCTCTGAGGGAGTTTACAGCTGGTCTGGGATTTATTTTTGAGTCTTATTTCGTACTATGGTTATCAATGAAAAGAAATTATGTTATCTATATTTGGGCACAAAAGTCATATCTTCCCACTAATTTAAACTTTCACCCAATTAATTCTATCTAAGCATATTTTCCTTTCTCTATTAACTTCCTCCTCAAATCAGAAGAGATTGGGGGAAGGTAGTGAAGATTTAGTATGAAGGGTTTGAGGTCCCAGTCTCAACTTTGACTTGAACTAACCATATAGTGTCAGACAGATCGCTCTCCTCAATAGATTCTATTCTTCCTCTGTAAAATCAGAAAATCTCAGTGAGCACTCAGAGCTTTAAATAACAGTAACCCAACTATTTAGTTGATTTGTAAAGTGTGTTAAGTGGAGATGATTTTATGAACATATCCTGGGTATAAAGGTAAAAATCCTCCATTATCTTTTCTGATATTTCAAGCAGAACCTTTAAACAGTGTAATCCTGTCATACAAATGTTAAACTTGATTTACAACTTTGGGCTTTCAGAGATCTCTGTTATAATCTATATTCAAAATGAAAGCAAGATTAGATATACTCAAGGACATGTCATATTTATGTCACATCTAAGAGCTAGAGAATTGGAATAAATAATTATTAAGCAGGTAATCCTGGTTTTTTTCCTTGCTTTTTTTCCCCTCCCAGTTTTTTCTGTCTCTTTCTTATTATAAGACACACTAGTATCCCCATTATTTTCTAATATGGAAGTTCTATGTTTCTGTCATCAATATTTCATATTACCTTTTTCCCATATTTACATACCTACTTTTGGATTTATAAAATAAACTATATCTTTTTTCTTTCCTTTAATTATCTTGAATATTTTAAATTATTTCATTAAAAGTTCTATTAAATTAAGATATAAGCTAAATTTTACTGACACAGGGTTCCTGAACTGGTATTTGCTCTAAATGCATATATATTTTATATCTACTTTTTACTCCCAGATCAGAGTGGATGATCATATCATCAGGACAGAACAAGGCCTTCTACTTCGCAGTCTACAGCGGAAGGATTCAGGCAATTACCTCTGTCATGCTGTGGAACACGGGTTCATGCAAACTCTTCTTAAAGTCACCCTGGAAGTCATTGACACAGAACATTTAGAAGAACTTCTTCATAAAGATGATGATGGAGATGGCTCTAAGACCAAAGAGATATCCAACAGCATGACGCCTAGTCAGAAGGTCTGGTACAGAGACTTCATGCAGCTCATCAACCACCCAAACCTGAACACGATGGATGAGTTCTGTGAACAAGTTTGGAAAAGGGACCGAAAACAACGTCGGCAAAGACCTGGACATACCCAAGGGAACAGTAATAAATGGAAGCACTTACAGGAAAATAAGAAAGGTAGAAACAGGAGGACCCATGAATTTGAGAGGGCACCCAGGAGTGTCTAAACTGCATTACCTCTAGAAACCTCAAAACAAATAGAAACTTGCCTAGACAATAACTGGAAAATGCAATATACACTAACTTTTTTCACAAAATTATGTGGATGTTTACAATGGTGGGAAATTCAACTGAGTTCTGCCAATTATCAATTAAGTCCATGAATAACTTTCCTAACAGGCTTTCTTCCTAATACCAACACCTAATAGAGGTCAAAAGTGAACACAGATGTTCACTTTAGCAGACTTAATGTTTCCTATGAGATTTCACTGTACAGGTTTCACTTTCTTCTTTGCCTGAGAAATAAAAATGTCATTTGCTATGTTGCCATCTAAAGAAGAAAAACTGCATCAGCAAAGCTATTTTATTGAACTAAAAGTTTAAAATAAACTGCATGGATTTACTAAGCTGATGAATATTCCAAAATGCGGTTGGATTAAAGGATATTTTTTGTAGACCAGCACTCTTGTTTATAAGGTCTGGAGGAGGAAAATGATACTGAATGAAATGGTCTGTGGAAATATATATATATATATATATAAAAACAACCATAAACCATCCATCATCCAGAAGAAAAATGGAATACACTGATCTACTACTGATAACTTCTTTCAGCTTTGATCTTAAGATGTATTTTATTAAAACTATAATTTAAATGTACCATGACAAATATGCAGTAAAATTAGCTCTTTTCTAAGCTAGAGTAGGTTTTTGTCTTATAAATATTGTGCTATATAGTTTTTGTTTTAAAAATTCCAATTGTGTGCTGCTTTTTTTTTTTTACGTTTTGTTTTCAGTTCTTTAAGAGGGCTGACCCATATTGTTTTACCAACACATATACATTATTAACTGTTAATTCCTAAACCTAGGTATAAATTATGCTTTATTTCTCTGAGGAAATCAAGTCACTAGAACCGTTCACACCTTGCCTTCTCTAAGTATTATATAAGTTAATTTTAACCGGCATAATATTCTCACAGAAACAAACAGAGCATTGACCAAGCAAGAAAAGGGGAGAAACATATTAATTTCTTAAATGCATTTTATTGTATCTAATGGGTCAATGAATGGAAAAGGAACTGCATAGTTCAAGAAAATAATAAGCATTTTCTCAAAATAGTGTTTATAGAAATGTCTCTTAATTCTGTGCTTGAATACCCCCTGCATGATATTTGAGACAGAACTCTCTTGATTCCATTGAGAATTGCATCATGTTACTTAATATTTTTTAAAAGAGAGAAAGCATCAGTAATATTCAAAATCAACATCTTAAAGGCAAATGTCCCAACTCTGTTTACATCTATAGCAGCTATTTCCTAACAGCCTCTTATCTCACTTTGTGTAGGACAATTCTCTGTCTTCGGAACACATTATTCTTTTCATGCCAATCAGAGTGACTTTTATACAAAATATTGTGTAGGACACACCCACATTGAAAAAAATGTAAAATTCTTTTGTCTCCTGCAACAACTTATAAAATAATGTTGATTATTCATTAAAGCTTGTCTGCTTCACTGTTTTAAGATAATTTCGCTGTGAACCAGTGACTGCAAGATGCCTAAGACCTTCAGCATTACAATACAGTTTCTTTTGTACTGCATGCACTTTCCCAGGGATCCCTCCTGAAACCCTTCAACATGTACAAAAATGCAGAGAGAACATCTTATTGCTAATTAATGAAGTGGCATTGAAATTCTAACTCTTGTGGCCTTGGTGTTCTAATTAACTCAACATTAATTTCTCACTTTCAGACTACAGTGCATTTTTTAAAATTCCCTTTAAGTTGAAATATTTCACAGATGGAAGCTCATGTTTCAGTTTTAATGACTGCTTTGAATAAACAATTTGTTGATGCTTGTTTAAAATGAAAAGCCTAAAAATATGCTACATTCAATTTTAGACTCCATTGACTAATATGGTTTTGCTTTTAGCAGTACATCCTCAAATGGAAGCTGAATTGTTAAATTATTTGAAGGACACACTCCTTTACAGAAAATAGTGTTTGAAACAGAAATTTAGAAAACAAAGAAGACTCCCACACATCTTAACTGTACTAAAATGCAGTGTTTCATTTCATTCTAAATTTTCTAAATTTTCAGCTGATACAAATTTATTTTTAATAAAAGTATTTGATTTAGTCCTCAAACAAAGGATTTGAAGGGATATAGATTTTATGATAACTTTACGGTTGCTTTCCTATATCTCAATGCATTTTTTAACATTATGAAATACCAATACTAAGAAAGTTTAGACTTTGATTAAAAGAAGGAAAAATAAACAAATCTACTGGCCTGTGTTTATAAACCATCAGGTCTGTTTTCAAAGCAAATTATAGATATAACTTGCAAATAACTTATTACAGTCATAGTCTTCTGCCAATGTGTATTGAGGGGGGCAGTTTGCACGAAAAAGAATGAAAAGTCTGGTATATGCATGTCTCTTCAGAGATGAAATTTTGTTCAGAGCCTCATGTGATCTTAAGCAAAGTATGACAGCATTCTCAAGTAGGAAAACGGTGCAGCACAGCAGAGAAATCATGGCCCAGTTGAAATCAAATGTAAAATGTAAACGCATGTAAATGCATTCTTTTATGCCTCTTTTTATGTATTCTTTTGTGATTTTAAATGGTATGTATTTAATAGTTCATTTTTTGCTACCTACACATTAGGCAAAAGAGATGTAAATAATTTTGAAATCAAGAGGAAGAACAGTGTAAAGTACAACTTTCTATAGGTATCCCCATTTCGATGTGTTCAACAGCATCCTAAAATAAAAGATTTTCCCACAAGGGTGACAAGGTGGTTTATGTGCTATTTAAGGGCAGAAGGTATGTGCCCATTCACTACGCATGTTTTTTGCCAGGTAGTAAATATGTTCCATATCTGTATTTATCATTGCATTTCAGATGGGAACTAGAAAACTGGAGAGAAAAAAAATGTAATGAACCTGCTGCTGTAAATTATTTCTTTTAGCATGTATTCAGTTGCTAAATACACATTTCTTCAAAGAAATATTTGAATTCAGATGTCTTTACTGTGGTCTGTAGCATATGGTGTCAAGAAACAGCTTAGAAAATATTGAGAACCAGAGTAAGGCTGCTACACAGTCAGCTGAGTTCTTCACTGTAGTCAGCTGTACCGCGGGTCTATATTCATGGTGATGATGTGAATTTTATGTCCTTTAAATTAAATATTGCTATTTTATATGCCATACCTAAACAGGAAGTATGGAGATAAAAATCAATAATTTGTCATTATCATGATTAGTTTGGTTTCATCCAGGGTTTGCAAAGATGACTGGAAATTGTTATTGAAATTGCCTAACCTGAACGTTAGGGGCAAGCATTTTATAAATGGGGAGTCACTAGTACAGCATTTTGAAATCTGTGTGTTATAAATTCATTTTTTAAATACGAAACATGCCTGTTCAATGTACAAAATTACTATGCCCTTTGCATTTAATTCAATGGAAATCTATCAGGTTTTATGGCTTAAGGACACTTAACAAATAAGATTCAATGTCTAGTTATTTTGTAATAACATGTTAAGCACAACTGGCATAATGCCAAAGGCATCCATGCTTTTAATTTTTAAAAGTGGTTGTAATAAGTATTATTTAAAATTGATATTGCTTTCAAAATACATGTTTTCATAAAGAAGAACACAGTATTTTTTTCAAAATAATCTGTAAAATCCTATTGGTTTATTTGTTTCCTAGCCATTACTTTATGCTAGCTGACTAAAGAAACATCCTTTTTCTTTTTTAAGGGTAATAGATTAAGAGGATCAGGAAGTGAATGAGAGAATAAAGCAACCCAAATGATGCTTCATATATATGTATGGACATTTTCACAGTCAACATGACCAGGGAAAACAGCTTAGCTAGCTATGCATTTCAAACATGCAGGTACACATGGTAGACAAAGGTAGAGAATGATAACAAACCACCCAAACAAAAAGATGATTCTCAATATAAATAAATCGAGCTTTTGCCTTTTAGGACCAGATTCCTACCCTTTCAATTAAATCTTGACCATCTACTCTTTGTTAAGCACTATATTAAGTGATGAGGATACTAAAATGAGTGAGACATCACCCCATCATCAAAGATCTCACAATAAAATAAAGAAAACAGACAGTAACATAACTTAACCAACATCTTTCCTGAACCTCCCATCCCCAGATCAAGTTCACCACTTTCTCTAAGCTAACATTTGTGTCTTATATATACTTTTTATTGCCTAACTTACCACAGTGGTGTGATTTATTTATTTACATCTTTGTCTCCCTGTCTAGACTGTGAGCTCCTTGCGGGCAGGGTCTATATTTAATTTATCTCTTCCCCAAGTGCCTAGCAGGATGCCTGGCACAGAGGCAGGGCTCAATAAACTATTATTTAAAAGAACCAGATTACAATGTGACAAGTGCCAAATGTGAACTCAATAAAAATGCTATAGGTGACAGAGGAAGGAGGAGATAATTTGAGGACACAGATGATGGAGAGCTTTGGAGAAGTTACATGCCAGCTGTGAAATAAAATATCATTCGAATTTGCCCAGATGAAGAAAAAGAAAGGCAATCTGGGCAGAGGGACAAAAAAAGTAAGGAGGAGAGGTGTGAAAAATGCTTTTTTTTTTTTTTCTGGGAACAAGTCCTCCAGATGGATAGAGCACAGGATTCATATAGAAAAGTAGAATGGTCTACAACTATAAATCAAATCAAAATATTTATTTGGATTCTCCTGGATTTTCATTTATTGCCTTTTTCTGAAACCCAGCTTCTCATGACTGGCATATGTGATACACTCTGCTTCCTATCTCCCTCCCCTTCTTGCTCTCCCTGCTCCCTTCTCCTGCTTAACGTTGTCTTCCTTCATATTGACTTACCCTGGAGTCATAGCACTTGTAGTGGTTCCTACAACCATCTGCAGAATCATCCCTCTCTATGCCATAAACTCCTCTCTGATTCAACCTACCATGCTTCAGCTGGAGTTTTGAATTTCACAGGCAAATGTCTGGGAAATGCTGTTTTCATTATGTTGACCCCTCTGTGCTCTAACTCGGTTTAAATGACTTCTGGTTATATTTCATGTATCTACAGCATTGCCTCACTCATCTATCATTGGACTACTCAATTATCAGGTTCTAAAATTGCCTTTATTAGTAGCAAGGTGGCCCAAAATGAGATATCACCAAAGATATCATTAAAATAGGAAGTCCAAATTTGTTCAATGGATACCCTAGATGGAATAATTCAAAACTACAGATGCTGCTGATGAGGTTAGCTTGTATACTTGGTAGGCAAAGGCTTTTTTTTCTTACCAAAATAAGAATTTTTTTCTTTAAAAAGACGAGACCTAGTGGCATCTTGAATCTGTCATGCCCACCATTATATTAAACTGTCTAGCTTTTTTCTCATATGACAAAAGAATGTATTTTATTTCTCTTAATCTAAACATTATACTTGTAGACACAGTGTTTATTTATACAGTACCTAAGCAAAAGTTTTCATAAACATGTTCAAGTCATCACAATTTGGGTAATTTTGAAGTGTCAACTTCCATCCTCTCTATGTAAATCTCACTGTAAATGTAAAGAAATACATTTTTAAAGGCATTTCATCTGTGTAGCCCAGTTCTTAATGTTTTGATTTGTTGACAAATAATTCCTGAGAAGCTTAAACATTTTAGAAAAAGTTTTTATCTAAAATCAAAGAGCTTTTCTACTTTAGGATTCTCTTTTTAATATACCTCACTTTTCAGGGGGTTTAAATTCTTGAATTTCAAAAATGAATGACAGTTTTATTAGTCTTCTGATATTTTTGTTTATTCAGTATTTTAAATTGCTGATAAACATTAACAAATTAGTATGGGTCTCTATATGCCATTTAATAAATCCCCCTAGGATTTAGATACTGACTAATATCAGTACATCTCTTTCAATTTCGCATTGTTTCCACGTGTCAATTTCAAAATTGATTTCTCATTTTCTTCTTTGCATTACTTTTGACCTTAGCAGCATGTCTGCTGAAATTATTTATACTTTATTTTGTTTGGGGAGCCAGTTAAATTATTGCCTAATGAATATTATGGTGCATCAGAAAAAAATTTGGTATCCATGTAGAGAAATGTATTGTCACTGAGTGTATGGAATTCTTAGAATTGTGACATTCAGAAAAACAGAATTTAATACTTATTCCACAACTATTATATCTTGACTAAAACAATAGCCTTGTCATTAACACTAGAAACAGGCCTTTCAGGTCTTTCCTTAAACTTCTTAAACACTCCAGAATTTATAAAATAAATAACTACCCTAGATTACAAAAACCTTAAGCATTCAAAAAGGACTATGTCCCCCCTTCTCAATGAGAATTAAAATATAAATTGCAATAGTTTCATACTGGTCTCTCTCTAAGCTCCTCTTTGTTATGGTTTATGAAAATTGTCATATCTGGATGCCTTATAATTATTATTGAGGAGCAGTATTCTAGGACTTTTTTAGTGGAAATATTTATACATTTTTATAAAATTATCTGAGTGACTTAGTATATATCAAACCCAAGAGCAGAAACTTTTTAATATATTTCTTTTTATTATAAGTTAATAATATTATATTAAATAAAATCAATACAATCAGAAGTGTAGAAGTGTTAATACAGCCTGTCCTAAAGTTATGGCTTGGTGGTAATAATGTTGCATTTTATATCACTTTATAATATTTAGGGTATTTTCAAAATTTCGTTTGATCCTCTTTATATGAAGTAGGACAATTTTATTATCCAAATTTGTAGTAGAGAAAATTAATAAGTGGCTTACATCTAACATTTAGAAAGTTTTAAGATGCAGATTATAGTCTTGTTTTTGATCCAATTAGAACAGAACCTTTTTGTCACCATATCACATCATGCCAGTAGAAAAAAGCTATCAATTTAACTCTTAATAAAGTACCATGGCAACAAGCATTATATTAGTTTAGAGCATCTAAAACAATATATATTCAAGGGAAAATATTATTGACTAGGGCATTTGGTAACAAGATATTAATAAAATAGAGGATGAAGGAATCAATGTCAAGCAGTCAAGTGTTCAGTTGCAAAAGAGCTAGATCAACTTCATAAATACTTTTCACTCAATTGCTACCTCCTAGGCTATAACAAGTATCAATACCTTGTATCAAGTAAATACCAGAAGAAAATCCTATGTAGCTTCCCATTCTTCAAAAGTAGTAATTTTAATAATCCTAAATATATGTATTCAATTCAAATATATTTTTTCTGTAGTAAATTCTGTTTTTACTTAGCGCATATATCAGATAATTTAATTTAAAACAGCAAACTAAAGCAGTATAGCAGAAAATTTCAGAAATTCTAAAGTTTATCAATATTTTGTTGAAATTCTCAGTTCTCCAGTCGACCATTTGGTTGTGAAATTCCTCTGTCCCAACCACTTACAGGGCAGACCTTGTTCCATGGACTATCCCAGTAGAAGTGAACTGCAGAAGCCACCACTTCCTTTGGACATGTTCACCATGACCCAGATAACTTCTGATTTTAAAATGGCACCCCAGCAAGCCAGGTTCATTCCTATTCTTCATTAAGTATTTGAACGCTTTAGAAGATTACTTCAAAATTCAAGATTCAGGGTTAAACATAGATTAGAAGTGTCAATTTTATGAGGATGCTTCTTTTATCTCCTTTTGCATTATTGTGTCACTACTACTGTATGATATTCAACTCTGTGATATTCAATTAAAATATCTTTTGAAAACAGGTCAACAGAGTAATATTCTAACAAACATTTCCACATTGTTATAAGTGTATATTCTCTGGATAAATAGTATACAATGAAGGAACGCATTCTTGTTGCCCCCTACTTCCACTTCTAAAACTTTGCTATGAAGTCATAAGATGAAATAAAGAAAACAAAACTCTCATGTGTTTTTGGAAGACTGTGTCATCTTCTCTATCCCCTTATCATTTTTCAAATTATATACTAACTTCCAAAATTCTCTTTCAACTTTTGCAGTATCTGGTATGTTTTTCTTTCCAGTTAGTGATCCATTTTACAAAATTCAATATCTTTACCTACAACTCATCTAACACCTTGATTTCACAGTAAATTGACCCACTTAATTCCAGTGGCCTCTCTCTCCAATTCACCTTCAGCCACCAGCTAGAACGGGAGCCAGTTGGACTCATCTTCATTTCAAACTCCTCTACTGTGAAGACCTCAAACTCTAAAAATGTGTTGTGAAAAATATACATTTAAATGCATTTCTATAACCTATGTATTGTTAAAGAATAACAAAACGTAAACTATCCACTCCACTCAGCATAAAACTGTGGCCTTTATCTGTCCTTAAAAATCCCAAATCCCTCCTTGATCACGTCTCTCCTTCAGGAGAACAATAACCTAGATTTCCTGACCACAAATTCTTTATCTTCCAGTACTTTCATTCCTTTATTCCCCAATTTTTTCCCTCCTCATTGTGGCACTATTTTAGGGAAGGAACAAAATGAACAAGTATCAGTCTGGTTGTAACCCACAGAAGCAATTTCAGATATCAGGATGATTTTAGTGGCATGTAGAAATAAACATTCAAAGATAGGTGGAATCAGCCATGGGCAGGTGGAGGGACAGAGCACACTATCTAGAGGGTTGGGCATCCAGGCCTCTGATTACTGATGTACCTATCATGTGTTAAGTGCATACTAAGAACCAGGAAGTTGTGAAGTTGTTGGGTTTCAAAAATGAGTATAATTAGTCACTGATTTTGAGAAACTCATCATCTATCAAGATAAAAACAAAATGCAACATATAAAATTAGTAGACTAATCAGAGGAGGAGTAAGAGTCATAGTTGTAGTAGTAATGGTAGTAGTAATGTTTATTAAGTGTTTACAACATGGTGTTTCCTTCACTAAGTGCTTTATTTGTATTACTTTAATCATTACAACTGTTCCATAAACCCTATTTTATATCCTTATTTTATCTGTAAAGAGGTTAAATAATTCACACAACCAAAAGTGTTAGAAATTAAATTCTAACTCTTGTATGATTCATGGTTCCTTGTGCTTCTATAAAGATGAGTTATTGCAAATATTATTTAAGTGGCCCTGCTATATACCTAGAGAAGAAATGTTACATCAGATAAATCTTAATCCCCTTAATCTATCCTTAATCTGAAGATGTAGGATAGAATGGGGTCCAGGTCTACCTGGGAAGAAATGATGCCTCTTTTGTCAAGGCAGGAAGATAAGTGGCAAATCAGCAGAGCAGTCAAGAAATGGGCTTCAGAGGTCAATAGACCTGGTTTGAACACAAGCTCTACTCTTTTGGTGGATGTCTATGGGCAATTTTTGGTTAGTTCCCTAGGCCTCAGTCCCCCATCTCTAAAAACATCAATGATTTCATCTGTAAAAGAGAGATGATAGAGAACTTAACACTGATATCTTATACTTACCGATAACGATATATACTCGCTTTTCTCCATTTCTTCCCTTATAATGGTAAGAAAAATAACGTCATCCTTGTGTCCAAAGAAAAGGCTCTTGATTGATTTTATTACCATTCCCTCCACTTTTGTCTCATTCTCTTATACCTAAAATCTCTCGCACCTCCCTATCCAAAATAATAATTACAACAATGAAAATAATTTCCCAAAGCCATGCCATTCATTTGGGTGCTTTTCTACTTCTTGTATTTTCCTAAGTTCTCAAAAGAAATTCTAGTGGATTTCCAATTAAAGATAAAGAACTAGACTTAAATAAGCCTAGTTTGACTCTATCCTCCCCAGAGCCCTTTAAATGAAGATTCCCAAACACTATATTTTAACTTCAAACTAGGTTAACTTTAATTCCTAATTTTTAGAACCATGATAACACCAAAGAATGTGTTCTGATGGTAAATTAGTCAATTATTTTGAACTAATTTTTCAATAGAGAATTTTTAAAATTAGCATGTTCAAGCTTAGAAAGGAGACATTTCTCTATGTGTTATTTCATGAAAATATCTTCCAGAAAACAAAGTAATTCTTTTACATAGGCTCAACAAAATAAAGTATATTATATTAAGTATATTTTTCAAATGAAAAAGCTTGGAACATAATCTAAGCAATTGCAAGTGTTGGTGAAGGAGAAACTGTCATCAAATAGAATCAAACTGTAAAAATATATAATATAGAAGAAATTATAATTCTTGTAATAAGACATAATTCACAGGAAGAAAATGTAAGAAGAGACATTTATTCATAGTCTCTAAAGAATACATGAAAAAGTGCACTACCATAATTCACACCTAAAAAGATAATAATTTATGCAAAATTACTCCCTTTAAAAAGTAGAGATGAAAAGAGACATGACACGTCAAAACCCTGCCAAGCTAAGAATGAACATAAGAAATAAACCATATGTGTTGTGGGAGGCAAATCCACAAAGAAACTGTTAGGCAAAAATAAGACCAAATATGACATGATCCAGATGTTCACTAATATGAAGGTCTCAGCAAACTCTGACGGACTTCAAGGTCTGGTAGGAAGGGTAAAAGTTCCAAAAGTGTGAGGACTGATCGGCTCCAATTATCTGGTAATTGTTTTTTAAAAAAATTATCTTGTGTTTGAAGTATTGTCGACTTTCAGCTATAACTATCTTGGAAATTGATAAAAAGCAGCATGAAGAGATGAAAAAACAATGCAGGCTTTGAAGTAGATTCATTCCGTTCATAGAAAGTTTAAGAGACCATTTAGGTCAGCCCCCAGGAAAGACTTCTGTATATATTAGACAAGCTGGAAGCGGGGGCGGGGGAGTAAGGGCTATACACAAGTATTTTACACTCTACATAGCTGAAAAGAACATTAAGTTAAAACTCAATGAGAAGTGTATAATTCACAGTAGACAGCACTGAAGATAACTTTCAGAGAAATTTTGAGTTAGGCTATCTTGTAATACCTTGAGTATACGTCCACCCTCTGCCCTCTGGGTTTTTTGTAGGCTCAGTGTTTCAAAGAACTTCTGATAAGTCCTCCTATGTTTAGATATCTTGGACAGAACACCACACAGGCCCCGGTCCACCCTCAATTATTCACTATTAGTCAGATGATTACTTAAAATATTTCACATAACATTAAGAGATTGAATTGGAGATAAAGTGCTCAGAGAAAAGAAATATTGAAAGTGTAATGAGCAGAAAAATCCCAAATGCTGCAAAGGTAGGAAGAAAGAGAGACTAAGAGCTGGAAAAAGCAATGAAAGTAAGAGCGTTGATCTTCAAAGAAAGTAAATGCAAAAAAAGAACGATATCTCTTTTATTAACAGTGCAAATGTATGGTTCCTGTTTACTTACTCTTTCTATCCTTCTGGAGATGCTAATCTTATATAGCGTTGAGATCTCTTTATATTGTCTATCTTGGTCAACAGTTCGCTAAGCCCAAGCCAGTTTCAAAACATGGATCACTGACATCAGCATCTCCTGGAAGCTTATGAGAAAAACACCCAGCACCCCAGTGAATCTGTATTTTAGCTCAATTCCCAGATGATTCGTGTCTACGTGTAGTTTGGAACAACAGTGTTCTAAGCCACTCTATTCCTTCAGGTCTGGATCTCATTCTTTTCCAGGGCCACAATTTAGGTCATTCTGACTGTATCTCATGGCTGATTTCACAAGAGTTCACTAGCCCAATGGCTCCATTAAGACTTTCCTCTGTCTGAGCCCTGAGAAGGCTTACTGCAGTAGGCCCTGGGGTCAGATGTAAGGGTCCCAGATAATCAAGAAATTGCTTTGTCTATGATGAATATTGACTATTCATATTGAGAATAACTGTGAGAGAAATTTGCAGAAAGTTGTATCCTTATGAATATTTACCAGGCAATGATATAGGCTTGATGAAAGGTAAGGATATTTCACTTAGAAGATATTTATACTATTCAGCTTTTTAAAATGATACTTTCTGTTTTGCTAAATTAGGATAAAAAGAATATAAAAAACCTCAGCAATAGAAATATTTGTCTAGTTTATATATAATATTCTCAGGAGAGGGAATAAACTACACTGGAAGAAAACACCTTATTGATAATATTGACATTTAATTCCCCATAGATTTGCTAGGGTAATAAAGATATAAATTTTCCTAGAATTATCTAGTTACCAGGCTTCCCAAAGTTTTACAACAGTGTGAGAGTAGCAGTTTGAATTTTTCAACCATTTTTCCTGCATTTTTGGAGTATTTTAATTCTATGAAAGTCTTACAGTAAATTTAAATACTTCCTATAAAATAGAAATACTCAACTCAGCAACAGAAAAACTTTTAAAATTTAAACATGCAACTTAGCCAAAACAGTAATCAAGGGCCATTTCTGTAGTATAGTTTGGTGTCATTAAAACCCAATAATGTATATAGCTAACAAATAAAAGCACAACCAACATTAGCAATATATACATGTGTACACACCATATATTTCTAAGATTTATTTTTCATTTCATGCTGGGTGGTCTACTACTGCTTTTTACACTACAACCAACTGATCCCAAAGTTCAGGGTTATTGAAAAGCATCATAAATAAAATCCATGTGTGCATTAAGTTCCAGATGATATTTACAAAGGTTTCAGCAACTTTCCCAGTTCACTGCCAGCAAAAAGCACCAATGTCTACCAATAGTTGTACAATCACAAATGTTTTCATAATGTTGAATTCACCCCTATAATCTCTCCTGGCAAATTCAAGAATGGCTGTGAAGAGACGAAATTTTTTCTGTTGCATTCACTGTTACATGGCAGAGAAACAGACACTATCTGTAAAGGCAGCCTGTGAACTTCTTGTTAGGCTTTCAGTTGTCAGAGACTCCTATATTCCTAGCAACCAGAATATCTGTCATTAAAAGAAAAAAAGCCTCTCTATTATTACTATTAAAATAGCTTATTGATTAGCAGCAGCATTGTTGCCTACTAAAAATTCTTTCCAAAACACCATTTAGAAGTGAAATCCTGAATGTTTTATGTCAAAGAGATTTCTGGAAGCAGAGACCTTAAATTAAAGCTCAAGGGAGTTGCCAGGCATGGAGTTTGAGAAATGCAGACTTCTCTTAAGCTCTCTGTAAATCATTTAAAATACTGCTGATTTGCTAATGTGTAACACAGACTTCTAAAATTTGGATGGGGAAAAGGGATAAATTAGGAGCAAAAGGAAAAGGAGTCCGGGGCAAATTGAGATACAAAAATGTTTCTAAAGCAGATATGATATGCTAATGAGCAGTCCTACAAGACAAAACAAATTCACTACCGAAGAGGTATGAGTTTACTGCAGCCGAAACACAAAACAGAAGCATTTCATTTTGTGCCGTTAAGTATCCAGCTTCTCAATATGACTTAAGGTAACAAGCTATATGTAATTTTTTTTTAACATAAAAGGATAGCGCTTGGATAAAATCTCATATAGCATCAGCAGGTCCCTAGCTCATTAGTCAAAAGCCTAACGATGTAGAATTTAAAAATCCAAACCTCCACTGAAAGGAAATAATCCACTCCAGTCTCAGGCCTGCTCTGGTAAACGTGTTTTCCTGAGGTACATTTGTGGCGGTTTCCCTGAGGGCCAAAAGCAGCTCAAGGAGCTGTGTCCTTAGTTCTGTGCAGTGGAGAATCTAGAGTCCTTTACTGTGTAAATCCTGGGCAGACCACCAGAGTAATGACTTACAGCTTATGACTTTTAAATGTGTATGCAAAGTAGTCAGGGCTTTAATTAGTCAGAAAAGCTAGAAAAGTGTGACTTTCCGGAGGACTCCTTATTACTTTAGGGCATAAGAGAGGGTCACACAGCACACAAAAGGGCAGAGGACAGGGACAGAAGGACCCTGCCACTTCCCCAGCCCAAAGTTTAAGAAGTGCCTGTGGTTGAGAGGTTGGAAGAAATAACAGAAAATGGAAATAGGGAGAGAAAAGGAAGAGAGGATGGAAGTGTCCACTCAACTAAATTTACCTTGTTTGCTTTTGGATATCTGGATTTTCAAAAGGAGAGTTACGGTGCAGCAAGAGGGGAGATAATTTTAGTTAGATTCTCTCATCTTGGGTTATTTTATCTTGGTGTTTAAAAAATGTGTATGAGTGTGTATTAACTAATTTAAACAGGTCTGGAACTATTAGCCCTCCCTTTATGTATTCCTATTTTAAAACAGATAAATTGTAGAGCCTTTATTTTCAAAGCTAAAATTGCTTGCTGGGAACCTGCAGTCTTCGCATCTCAAGCAACTTCCCACCTCCCTGATCTTTGTTCCTCATACAGAATTGGTCTGTAGAATGGATTATTGTTCTTCTTTCACTGGGAATGTAAACTACAGTGGGGAGAAAGCCAGCAGCCCCATCTGTCCCACCTAATTCACAAGCAACTCATTTGGAACAATAAAATTCCATATGGCACCTCAGGGTTGAAGATTCTTACTAGGAAGCTTCAATTCTGTCTGGTGCTTCTGCTGCAACCCACCTTCAGTTCTTGCTGTTCCTCTAGATCCAATCCAACTTCAAGCCTCTGCTGTGATACACCTGCACTTATCCCAATCTGACTGTTGCACTATTTCCTGAACTTCTTAGAGCCCATCTCTGCTGATACTTGCATATACCAGTACCAGATTCCTGCTCCAGGCAGCTGTAATGGTCCCTTTTGCCTCTCATTGATGCCATTCCAAATCCCCTACTACCCTGGCCTTGATATTCCTGAAACATTCTAGATCCTGATATGTTCCATATAACTAAACAATAGGAGCAATAAGTCTACACAGCTTTTTAAACATTTCCTTAATCATTTCTTTTAAGAGGCTTCACTTAAACCCATAGGGTCTTCAGGCAAGTTGGAGATTTGTGTCAAAACACTTTTTTTCTGTCTAAAGTAAGAGTACTCAGATGCAATCATTGCCATATGCCTCCTGGGGGGCAACTTTTAATGGGGGCACTGTAAAAAGGCTTCCAAGTTGTCAAACCTCTTCCATGCGTTCCAGGGAAATGAAGAAAAACCAAGTAAGTCCATTGGGGTATGCTATATATATCAAAGGACAGTTTCAAACAGATCTGAAATTGTGATTCAAACAACTCCCCAGGTTATACATATGTATACATAATACTGTTAGGTTTATATATATAAAAACATAAATAACGTAATTGCTATAAATGAGGAAAACTCAATACATCTAAATGATGATATCAGACAGTTGAAAAGAAGTATTAGGAGGCAGGAAGGATCTACCCGCAATTTTCTCATCCAGATTATTGCCAATTTTGCTTCCCTGTATGGTCCATTTTACCTTTACTTTCTCCTTCCAATTGACAACCTCTTCACCTATGCTCATAAACATGGATACCAGGCACCCATACTATGGTGAGACTCTGAGCACAATTTTTAAATGATGCCATTCCATCCCCTATAATATATTCACAACATCACCATACCATCACCTGTTGACTTGGAGCTCTAGAATCAAAAATAAATATGCATATGACAGACAATTAACTATCACATTCATAGAAATGGTAGAAATTAATGAAATATGCATAATGGAAGGATGAACACTGGGCTCAGAAATATCAGAGGAGTCATATATCTCATTAATCACTTAAAAAGTATGTGCTGGGAGAGAATGTGGCTCAAGCAGTTTCGGTTCCCATTGCCTCCCAAAGAAGACAAACAAACAATGAGCAGACAAGGAGCAAAAACAATGGGCAAACAATGGGCAAACAATGAGCAAAAACAAAATGAGCAGGGAGCCGATGTGGCTTGAGAAGTTGAGTGCCTGCCTCCCACATGGGAGGTCCTTGGTTCCTGGTAACTTTTAAAAAGAAAAAACAGACTATCAGCAGACATCGAGCAAAAAAAAAAAAAAAGAGCAGAAAACAATGTGGAAAAAAGGAAAAAAAAAAGCAAAA
>PVKH010005896.1:0-21579 GCA_004027955.1 Chaetophractus vellerosus
GGTTCCTCTGTTCCCGGGGCTGCGTTTCTCTCCGGGCTTAGTTTCTGTTTCCTTCACGAGTTCAGCTGTAGATGATGAGGCTTTCTATGCTTTGCATCTCTCCACAAGGCCAGCTGTAGACTATCGGGCGAACGGCTCACTCCAGCATCAGAACTGCTTTTCAAGTCTCCTCCAAAGCTCTGCTCTCAATCTGCTTCTCCGAGTCTGCTTTTCTACTTGAGACCACACCCACCGAGGGGCAGGGCTCAATGTCTCACTGACCTGGCAGTTAACGCCCTACTCACAACTCAATCATGCCCAGATGAACAGACCAGCTTACAAACATAATCTAATCTATATTTTTGGAATTCATTATTAAATCCAACTGAAACCATTACAAATTGATTGCTCTGTACTTGTTTTCACTTACAGTAAATATCACAAATACAGGTTTTATAAACATTCTTTGATTGCACCAGGTTTCTGAGTTTTAAAAATGAAGCAAGTTACTTGTGTAATTGGATGCTATTCACTTGATATCTTTACAATAATGTCAAAATACTAGGTTTACATAATGTTCTGTGAATGCACCAGATTCTTCAGTTTCTAATACTATGCATATTATTTGTTGTATTGGAAGCTACTCACTTGGTTTCATTCACAATTAATGTCAAAACACTGGTGTTACATAATGTTCCTTGAAAGCTCCAGGTACTACCATTTTGAAAATGAAGCAAGTAACTTGTATATTTGGCTGCTATACACCTGATTCTCTTACAATCCATGTTCAAATGCTGTTTTACCTAACAGTGTCTGATTGCACTAGGTTCTTCAGTTTTGGAGACTAATCAGGTTACTTGTTTAATTGGGTGCACTGGACTTGTTTTCACTTACAATCAATGTCAAAACACTGGCTTTAGATAACAATTTGTGAATGCACAGCATTCTTCAGTTTTGAAAAGTAAGACATTTACTTGTTTAAATGTCTGTTACACACTATTTTTCACTTACAATCAATGGCAAATCACTGCTTTTACCTAATGCCCTGACAGAACCAGGTTCTTCAGTTTTGAAAAACTAATCAAGTTACCTGTTTAATTGGCTGCTATGAACTTCTTTTCACTTACAATCACTGTCAAAACACTAGTTTTACCTAATGCTCTGTGAATGCACCAGGTTCTTGTTTTTAAAAGTAAGCAAGATACCTTTTTTGAAAAGTATGTTTTTTCCTGTTTAATTGGCTGCAACGCTACTGATTTCACTTTTAATCAATGTCAAAACCCCAGTTTTAACCAATGGCCTGTGAATTTACCTGGTTCCTCATTTTAAAAACTATGCAAGTTAATTGTTTCATTGTCTGCTATGCTTTTGTTTTTACTTGCAATTAATATCAAAACAGTGATTCAACCTAACACTCTCTGAATTCACCAGATATATCTGTTTTAAAATCCAAGGAAATTAATTGTTTAATTGGGTACTATACACCTATACTAACTTAAATTTAATGTTACAACTCCAGTTTTACTAATGCTCTTTGAATGCAACATGTTCCTCACTTTTGAAAATAAAGAAAGTTACTTGCTTCATTGGCTGCTATGCACTTGTTTTCACTTACAATTAATGGCAAAACACTGATTTACTTAACGCTTTGAATGCCCCAGGTAGATCTGTTTTAAAATCCAAGGAAATTAATTTTTTGGGTACTATGCACTTATTTTCACTTAAAATTAATGTCATAAAACCGGATTTACTAATGTTCTTTGAATGCACCATGTTCCTCAGTTTTGAAAATGAAGAAATTTACTTATTTCACTGGCTGATATCCATTTGTTTTCATTTACAATCAATGGCTAAACACTGGTTTTACTTAAAGTAATGTGAAGCCATGAATGGCTTCTGTATTGAAAACTAAGCAAGTTACTTATTTAATGGCCTCCTATGGCTTTGCTTTCAGTTACAATAATATTTGAATGTATGAGGATAATCAATTTCAAAAACAAATTAATTTACTTGTTCAATTGGCTGCTTTGCACTTGTTTTCACTTACAATCAATGCCAAAACACTGGTTCTACATAATGCACTTTGAATGCACCAGAATTTTCAGTTTTGAAAACGAGGACAGTTGCTTGTTTAAATGGCTGGTATGCACTTGTTTACACTTACAATCAATGTCCAAACACTGGTTTTATGTAACATTCCATGAATGCACCAGGTTCTTCTGTTATGTAAATGAAACAAGTTACTTGTTTAATTGGCTGCTAAGCATCTGTTTTCACTTACAATCAATGTCAAACCCCTGGTTTTATCTTCTAGTCTATGAATGTACCAGAATCTTCAGTTTTGGAAACTAAGAAAGTTACTTGCTTAATTGGCTGCACTGCTATTGTTTTCACTTGCTATTAATATCAAATCACTTCTTTTACCTAATGATCTTTTTGTGTACCATGCTCTTCAGTTTTGAAAACTAATCAAGTTACCTGTTTAATTGGCTGCTTCAAATTTGTTTTCTCTAAAAGTCAGTATCAAATCACCTGTTTTACCTAATGCACTAAGCACACCATGTTCTTCAGTTTTGAAAACTAAGCAAGTTAACTGTTTAATTAGCTGCTATACACTTGTTTTCACTTACAATATATTTCAAAACACAAGCCTTACCCAAAAATCTGTTGTTGCCCCACATTCTTCTGTTTTGAAATCTAAGCAAGGTTCTTCAATAATTTGCTACTACACACTTGTCTTCACTTACAATCAATGTCAAAACACTGGTTTTACCTAATGCTCTTTGATTGCACCAGGTTCTTTGGTTTTTAAAACAAAGGAAATTACTTGTTTAATTGTCTGCTACTCTCTTGTTTTCACATACAATGAATGTCAAATCACTGGTTTTACCTAATGTTCTGAGTAAACACTGGACACCTCAGTTTTGAAAACTAAGCAAATTAACTGTTTCATGGGATGGTATGCCCTTGCCTCTCTTGCAGTAAATTTGAAAACCTTTGTTTTACCCAACACTCTGTGAATGAACCAGGTTCTTCAGTTTTGAAAGCTAAACAAGTTATGTGTTAATTAGCTTCAATGCACTACTTTACACCTACAATCAATGTCAAAACCCTGGTTTTACCTAACACCCTGTGAATGAATCAGGTTATTCAGTTTTGAAAATTAAGCAAGCTACTTTTTTCTTTGGCCACAATGCCCTTGTTTTCACTCACAATCAATGTCAAAACATTGGTTTTGCATAACAATATTTGAATCACCAAGTTCTGCAGTTTTAAAAACTAAGCAAGTTGCCTTGTTAATTGACTACTACTCACCTGTTTTCACTAACAATCAATGTCAAAACACTGGTTTTACTTAATGCTCTGTGAATGCACCAATTTATTCTGCTTTGAAGACTAAGCAAGTTTCTGCTTTAATTGGCTGCTACACACTTGATTTCCTTTACAAACTTTGTCAAAGCATGCCTTTTACCTAACACCCTTTGATTGCACTGGGTTCTTCAGTTTTTAAAACAAATGAATTTACTTGCTTAATGGGCTGCTATGCCCTTTTTTTCACTGAAAATCAATGTCAAATCCCTGGTTTTACCATATTCTCTGTGAGTGCACCAGCTTCATCAGTTTCATAAACTAAGCTAATTAATTGTTTATTTGGCTGCTAAGCATCTGTTTCCACTTATGATCAATTTCAAAACCCTGGTTTTACCTAATGGTCTGTGTATACACCAGACACCTCAGTTTAGAAAACTAAGCAAATTAACTGTTTCATAGAATGCTATGCACTTAGTGTCACTTGCAATAAATTCAAAACCCCTGGTTTTACCTAATGCTCTGTGAGTGAACCAGGTTCTTCAGTTTTGAAGCTAAAAAGTTACATATTTAATTAGCTGCTAAGCATTACTTTTCACCTACAATCAATGTCAAAACCTGGCTTTACCTAAAACACTGTGACTACATCAGGTTATTCAGTTTTGTAAATTAAGCAAATTACTTCTTTCATTGGACACTATGCCCTTGTTTTCCCTCACAATCAATGTCAAAACATGGGTTTTGCATAAAAATGTGTGAATCAACAAATTCTTCAATTTTAGAGACTAAGCAAGTTATGTTGTTAATTGCCTTCTATACACCTCTTTTCACTTACAATAAATGTCAAAACCCTGGTTTTACCTTACACTTTGAGAGAGCATGAGGTTACTCCGTTTTGAAAACAAGGAAGTTACTTGTTTAATTGGCTTCAGTGGACTCATTTTCACCTACAATCAATATCAAACCACTGGTTTCACCTAAAACCCTGTGAATGAATCAGGTGCTTCTGTTTTGTACATGAAAAGAGTTATTTGTTCAATTGGATGCTACACAGTTGTTTACACATACAATCAATGTCAAAACACTGCTTTTACATAACATTCTGTGAATGTACCAGATTCTTCAGGTTTGAAAATGAAGCAAGTACCTTGTTTTATTGACTAGTACACTCTCGATTTCACTTAGATGTGTCCACACTGATTTTGCCTGATGATCTTTGAGTGCACCTAGTAGTTAAGTGTTGAAAATGAAGAAAATTCCATCTTTAATTAGCAGGTATGCATTCCTTTCACTTACAATCAATGTGAAAACACTGGTTTTACCTAAAGCTCTTTGAATGCACCAGGTTTTATGTTTGGAAAACTAAGCAAATTACTAGTTTAATTGTCTGCTATGCACATGTTTTAGCTCACAATCGATATCAAAACATAGGTTTTACACAATGCTCTTTGAAATCACCAGCTTCTTCCCATTTGAAAATGAAGCTACTAACTTGTTTAATTAGCTGCTATGCACTTGTTTCCCCTTACAGTTAATATCAAATCTCTTTTTTTTAACCTAATGATCTGTGGATGCACCAGGTTCATCAGTTTTGAATATTAGGCAAGTTACTACTTTAATTGGCATGAATGCACTAGTTTTCACTTACAATCTATGTCAAAACAGTGCCATTATTCAAAAGTCTGTGAATGCCCCAGGTTATACTTGTGTGAAATCTAAGCAAATTATTTATTTAATTGGCTGTTACACACTTGAATTCACTTAGAATTAATTTCAAAACATTGGTTTTAGCTAACATTCTCTGAATGCACCACATTCTTCAGTTTTGAAAGCTAAGCAAGTTACTTGTTTAATTTGCTGCTATGCAGTTGTATTCACTTACAATCGATGTCAAATCCTTGGTTTTGGCTAATTCTCTGAGAACACACCAGGTTCTTCAATTGTGAAAATGAAGCAATTCCCTTGTTTATTTGGGTGCTACATATCATTTTTCACTTACAATCAATGTCAAAACACTGGTCTGACCTAACAGTCTATGTATAGACCAGGTTCATCAGTTTTGTAAGCTAAGCAAGGAACTTGTTTATATGACTCTTAAGCATCTATTTTAACTTACAATCCATTTCAAAACCCTGATTTTACCTAACACTCTTCGAATCAAACAGGTTCTTCAGTTTTGAAAACTAAGCAAATTAAGTGTTTAATAAGAAGCTATGACCTTGTTCTCATTTGCACTCAATTTAAATGCCCTGGTTTTACTTAACCTTCTGTGAATAAACCAATTCCTTCTGTTTTGAAAACCAAGACAGTTACTTGTTTAATTGGCTGCTATGCACTTCATTTCCATTTCAATCAGTGTCTAAACACTGGTTTTGCCTAATTCTCTGTCAATGAACCAGGTACTTCAGTTTTTAAGAATAATAAATTACTTGTTTATTTAGCTGCTAAACACTTCTTTTCACATACAATCAATGTCAAAACACTGGTTTTACATAACATTCTGTGATTGCACCCAGTTCTTCAGGTTTGAAAATGAAGCAGGTACCTTCTTTTATTGGCTGCTACACACTTGATTTCACTTACAATGTGTCCACACTGATTTTACCTAATCCTCTTTGATTGCACCTATTACTTCAGTTTTAAAAATGAGGAAGTTTCCATCTTTATTCAGCAGCTCTTCTTTTTTTTTCACTTACAATCAATGTCAAAACACTGGTTTTACCTAAAGCTTGGTGAATGCACCAGCTTTTTTAGTTTGGAAAACTAAGCAATTTACTAGTTTAATTCTCTGCTATGCACATGTTTTTGCTCACAATTGATATCAAAACACTGGGTTTACACAATACTCTTTGAACAAGCCAGGTTCTTCCCTTTTGAAAATGAAGCTACTAACTAATTTCACTGGCTGCTATTCACTTGCTTCCCCTTAAAATTAATGTCAAATCACTTTTTTTTCCTAATGATCTGTTGATGCACCAGGTTCATCCGTTTTGAAAATTAAGGAAGTTACTACTTTAATTGGCATCAATGCACTTGTTTTCACATACAATCAAGGTCAAACAGTGCCATTATTTAACATTCTGTGAATGCACCAGGTTCTAAAGGTTTAAAATCTAAGCAAATTATGTTTAATTGGCTGTTACTCACTTGGTTTCACTTACAATTAATGTCAAAACATTGGTTTTAGCTAATATTCTGTGAATGCACCAGGTTCTTCAGGTTTGAGAACTAAGCAAGTTTCTTGTATAATTTGCTGATATGCACTTTTTTTTTTTAAAGATTTATTTATTTGATTACATATCTCCCCTTCCCCCCCGTTGCGGCGACGCGCCGAGACTTGGTCACTGCGCAGGCGCGGCTTTCCCCGCTTGTGGGCGGCTTCTGCTTCCATCACAGCCGACTTTTCAGTTTGCGGGTGGCTGGCTGTGCTCGATTTGCAGGCGACCAGCCCTGCCCGTGGTGGCTTTTGCCTGTCCATGGCAGCTTTTTGCCCTGCCCACGGCGGCTCCGGCCCGCCCATGGTGGCTTGCCATTCTCAAGGCGGTCTGCCCGCTAGGAGAGGTCCCCGGGAACCGAACCCAGGGCCTCCCATGTGGTTTCCCAGCGAGCTCTTTATCCACTGAGCTATCTAGCCGGGCCTCTGATATGCACTTGTATTCACTTGCAATCAATGTCAAATTTCTGGTTTTACCTAATTCTCTGAGAATTCACCAGGTTCTTCAGTTGTGAAAATGAATTAATTGACTTGTTTAATTGGTTGCTACACATCTGTTTTCACTTACAATCAGTGTCAAAATACTGGTTTTACATAACACTCAATGAATACACCAGGTTCATTACTTTTGTAAACTAAGCAAGTAACTTATTTAATTTACTCTTAAGCATCTGTTTTAACTTACAATCCATTTCAAAACTCTTTTTACCTAACAATCTGTGAATGAACTAGGTTCTTCAGTTTTGAAAATTAAGCAAGTTACTTCTTTCATTGGCCAATATGCCCTTGTTTTCACTCACAACCAACGTCAAAATATTGGTTTTGCATAACAATTTGTGAATCACCAAGTTCTTCAGTTTTAAAAACTAAGCAAGTTTCCCTGTTAATTGCCTACTATGCACCTGTTTTCACTTACAATAAATGTCAAAACACTGGTTTTACCTTACACTTTGAGAGCACTTGAGGTTATTCAGTTTTGAAAACCAAGGAAGTTACTTGTTTAACTAGCTGCAATGGACTCATTTTCACCTACTATCAATATCAAACCATGGTTTTATACAACACCCTGTGAATGAATCAAGTGCTTCTGTTTTAAACTACTTGTTCAGTTGTTTTCACATATGATTAATGTCAATACACTGGTTTTATATAACATTCTGTGATTGCCCCAGGTTCTCCAGGTTTGAAAATGAAGCAAGTACCTTGTTTTATTGGCTGCTATAGACTCAATTTCCCTCCATGTCTCCACACTGATTTTACCTAATGCTCTTTGAGTGCACCCATTACTTCAGTTGAGAAAATGAAGAAAAATCCATCTTTATTTAGCAGCTATGCATTTGTTTTTACTTACAATCAATGTCAAAACTCTGGTTTTATCTAACAGTACTTTAATACAGCAGGTTCTTCAGTTTAGAAAACAACACAATTTACTTGTTCAATTCAATGCTAGACAAGTTTTCACATGCAATAAATGTTAAAACACTTGTAGTCACTAATATTCATTGATGACACAAGGTTTTTCAATTTTGAGAACTAATCAATTGGCTACAACGAACTTGTTTTCACTTACAATCAATTTCAAAGCACTAGTTTTACCTAATGCTCTGTGAATGCACCAGGTCCTTCAGTTTTGAAAATGATGGATGTTACTCATATGGTTGGCTGCTATGCCACTTATTTCACTTACAATCAATGTCAAAATCCTGGTTTTTCCTAATGGTCTGTGAATGCAAATGATTCCTCATTTTTAACTATGCAATTTGTTTTCTTGGCTGCTCTGCACTGGTTTCCACTTACAATCAATGTCAAAGCACTGGTTTTACCTAAAACCCTTACACTGAACCCTGTTCTTTTATTTTAAAACCAATGATGTTACTTCTTTCATTTCTGTTATGCACTATTTTCAGTAACAATCAATGTCAAAATAGAGGTTTTACCTAACACTCTGTGAATGAGTCTTGTTCTTCAGTTTTGAAAATGAAGCATTTTACTTGTTTAATTTGCTGATACACATTTGCTTTCACTTACTTTCAATATCAGAACATTGGTTTCTCCTAACTTTCCTTGAGTGCACCAAGTACTTCTGTTTTGAAAATGAAGAAAGTTACGTGTTTATTAGGCTTCTATGCACCATTTTCCACTTAAAATCAATGTTAAAATACTGGTTTTACTTTATGCTCTGTGAAGTCATGAAGTTCTTCAGTTTTGAAACTAAGTAAGTTAATTGATTAGTGGCTTCTATGTACTTGTTTTCACTTACAATCAATGTCAAAACAGTTGTTTTACCTATCACTCATGATTGCCCCAGGTGCTTCGCTTATGAAAATGAGGCAAAGACTTGTTTAATTGGCTGGTACACACTTGTTTTCACACACAGTCAATGTGACAACACTGGCTTTACCAAAAACTCTCATTGCACCAGATTCTTCAGTATTGAAAATGATGAAAGTTACCTGTTTGGCTGTTATACACCCACTTACACTTACAATCAAAGTCAAAACATTGGTTTTATGTACCACTTCCTGAATGCACCAGGTTCTGAAGTTTTTAAAACTAAAAAAGTTACTTGTATAATTGATTGCTGTGCACTTCTTTTCAATTGCAATAAATGTCAGAAAACAGGTATTACTAAAATTCTTTGAATTCACCAGGTTTCTGAGTTTTAAAAATGGTGCAAGTTACTTGTTTAATTGGATGCTAAGCATTTGTTATCTTTACAATAATTTCAAAGCACTAGGTTTACCTAATGCACTGTGAATGCACCAGATTCTTCAGTTTTTAAAACTATGCATGTTATTTGTTTATTGGCAGCTACTCACTTGTTTTTGCTCATAATCAAAGTCAAAACATTGGTTTTACATAACGTTCTTTGAAAGCTTCAGGAACTTTGGTTTTGAAAATGAAGCAAGTTATTTGTATACTTGGCAGCTCCACACTTGATTGTCTTACAATCCAGCTCAAAATGCTGGTTTTACCTAATGGTGTGTGATTGCACCACATTCTTCAGCTTTGGAAACTAATCATGTTACTTGTTTAAATGGGTGCACTGCAGTTGTTGTCACCTACAATCAATGTCAAAACACTGGCTTTAGATAACAATCTCTGAATGCACAGTGTTATTCAGTTTTGAAAACTAAGAAACTTATGTTTCTAATTGGCTGCTACACCCTATTTTCACTTACAATCAATGTCAAATCACTGCTTTTACCTCTTTTACCTAATGCTCTTTGACAGAACAAGGTTCTTCAGTTTTGAAAAACTAATCAAGTTTCCTGTTCAATTGGCTGCTATGAATTTCTTTTCAGTTACAATCAATATCAAAACACTACTTTCACCTAACACTCTGTGAATGCACCAGGGTTTTAGTTTTGAAAACATGGATTTCTTGTGTTTATTTGGCTGCAACACTACTGATTTCACTTTCAATCAATGTCAAAAACCTGGTTTTACCAAATGGTCTGTGAATTTACCAGGTTCCTCATTTTAAAAACTATGTAAGTTAATTGTTTCACTGTCTGCTATGCTTTTACAATTAATGTCAATGTAGTGCTCTCTGAATGCATGAGGTACATCTGTTTTAAAATCCAAGGAAAGTAATTGTTTAATTGGCTACTATACACATATACTCACTTACAATTAATGTCACAAAACCGGTTTTACTAATGCTCTTTGAATGCAACATGTTCCTCTGTTTTGAAAATGAAGAAAGTTACTTATTTCATTGGCTGATATGCATTTGTTTTCACTTACAATAAATGGCAAAACACTGGTTTTACCTAATGATTGTGAAGGCAGGAATGACTTCTGTTTTGAAAACTAAACAAGTGACTTGTTTTGAAATCCTGCCATGCCATTGGTTTCACTTACAATAAATATCACTACCCTGGGTTTATGAACAATATTTGAATGTATGAGGATGATCAGTTTCAAAACAAATTAACTTACTTGTTTAGTTGGCTGCTTTGCACTTGCTTTCACTTATAATGAATGGCAAAACATTGGTTTTACCTAACACTCTGTGATTGCACCAGTTTTTTCAGTTTTAAAAACTAAGGAACTTACCTTGTTAATTGCATAGTATGAGCTGTTTTCACTTACAATAAATGTCAAAATCCTGGTTTTACCTTTCACTTTGAGATCACATGAGGTCAATCAGTTTTCAAAACCAAGGGAGTTACTTGTTTAATTGGCTGCAGTGGACTCATTTTCACCTACAGTCAATATCAAATGAGTGGCTTTACAAAACACCCTGTGAATGAATCAGGTGCTTCTGTTTCAAACATGAAAAGAATTACTTGTTCAATTGTATGCTAAACAGTTGTTTTCACACACAGTCAATGTCAAAACACTGGTTTGACATAACATTCTATGATTACCCCAGGTTCTTCGGGTTTGAAAATGAAGCAAGTACATTGTTTTATTGGTTGATACATACTTGACTTCACTTACAATGTGTCCACACTGATTTTACCTAATGCTCTTTGAGTGCACCTAGTACTTCAGTTTTGAAAATGAAGAAAATTCCATCTTTATTTAGCAGCTATGCATTTGTTTTCACTTACAATCCATGTGAAAACACTGGTTTTACCTAAAGCTCTGTGAATGCTCCAGATTTTTAAGTTTGGAAAACTAAGCAATTTACCAGTTTAATTGTCTGCTTTGCACATATTTTCACTCACTGTTGATATCAAAACACTGGATTTACACAATGCTCTTTGAAAACACCAGATTCTTCCCTTTTGAAAATGAAGCTATTGACTTGTTTAATTGGCTGTTATGCAATTGTTTGCACTTACAATCAATGTCAAATCATCTTTTTACCTAATGATCTGAGAATGCACCAGGTTCATCAGTTTTGAAAATGAAGCAAGTTACTACTTTAATTGGCATCAAATCACGTGTTTTCATTTACAGACAATGTCAAAACAGTGCCATTATTTAACAGTCTCTGATTGCACAAGGTTCTACAGGTTTGAATTCAAAGCAAATTATATGTTTAATTGGCTGTTACACACTTCAAATTCACTTACAATTAATGTCAAAACATTGGTTTTACCTAACATTCTCTGAATGCAAAAGGTTCTTCAGGTTTGAGGATAAGCAAGTTACTTGTTAAATTTGCTGCTATGCACTTGTATTCACTTACAATCGATGTCAAATCCCTGGTTTAATGAATTCTCTGAGAATGCACCATGTTCTTCAATTGTGAAAATGAAGCAATTCACTGCTTTAATTGGGTGCTACACATCTGTTTTCACTTACAATCAATGTCAAAAGACTGGTCTTACTGAACATTCCATGAATACACCAGGTTCATCAGTTTTGTAAACTAAGAAAGTAACTTATTTAAATGACTCTTAAACTTCTGTTTTAACTTACAATCCATTTCAAATCCTGGTTTTACCTATCACTCTGTGAATGAACCAGGTTGTTCAGTTTTGAAAACTAACTAAATTAATTGTTTCATAAGATGTTATGCACTTGTTCTCATTTGCAATCAATTTGAATGCCCTAGTTTTACCTAACCCTCTGTGAATGCACCAATTCCTTATGTTTTGAAAACCAAGCATCTTACTTGTTTAACTGGCTGCTATGCACTCGATTTCCTTTTCAATCAATGTCAAAACCCTGGTTTTGCCTAATTCTCTGTCAATGAACCAGGGACCTCAGTTTTTAAAACTAAAAAATTACTTGTTTACTTAGCTGCTATGCACTTCTTTTCACCTACAATCAATGTCAAAACACTGATTTTGCATAACACTCTGTGATTGCACCAGGTTCCTCAGTTTTGAAAACTACTAAAATTACTTCTTTCATTGACTCCTATGCACTAGTTTTCATTCAAAATCAATGACAAAGCACTGCCTTTACTTTATGATCTTTGAAAGCACAAGATTATTCAGTTTTGAAAATGAAGCAAGTTACTGGTTGATTGGTGGCTATGCAGTTGTTTCTCTTGCAAGTTTTACCTTAAGATGTGTGAAAGCTCTAGGTCCTGCTATTTTGTAAACTAAGAATGTTACTTGTTTAATTGGCTGAAGTGCACTTGTTTTAACTTACAATCAATGTCAGAGCACTGGTTTTAGCTAAATCTGTGCATGCACCAATTATTTCTGTTTTCAAAACCAAGCAAGTTACTTGTTTAATTGGCTGCTATACACTTGTTTTCCTTTTCAATGAATTTCAAAACACTGGTTTTACCTACCACTCCCTGAATGCACCAGGTTCTTCAGTTTTTAAAGTTAAGCAAGCTAATTGTATAATTGATTGCAATGCACTTGTTTTCACTTGCAATAAATGTAACAAAACAGGTTTTACTAACATTCTTTGAATGCATCAGTTTTCTGAGTTTTAGAAATGAAGCAAGTTACTTGTTTAATTGGATGCTATGCACTTGATATCTTTGCAATAATGTCAAAACCCTAGATTTGCCTATTGCTCTGTGAATGCTCCAGATTCTTCAATTTTTAAAACTATGCATATTGTTTTATTGGCAGCTACTCACTTGTTTTCCCTAACAATCAATGTCAAAACACTGGTGTTACATAACATACTTCAAATGCTCCAGTTAGCACAGTTTTAAAAATGAAGCAAGTTACTTGTATATTTGGCAGTTCCACGCTTGATTCTTTTACAATCCACATCAAAATTCTGGTTTGACCTAATGGTGTGTGATTGCACCAGGTTCTTCACATTTAGAAACTAATCATGGTACTTTAATTGGGTGCACTACACTTGATATCATTTACAATCAATGTCAAAACACTGGCTTTAGATAACAATCTGTGAATTCACAGCATTCTTCAGCAATGAAAAATAAGTAGTTAACTTGTTCAATTGGCTGCTAGATAATAGTTTCCACTTGCAATCAATGTCAAAATACTTGTTGTCCCTAACATTCTTTGACCACACCAGGTTTTTCAATTTTGAAAACTAATCAAGTTACCTGTTTAATTTGCTATTATGAACTTGTTTTCACTTACAATCAATATCAAAACACTAGGTTTACCTATGCTCTGTGAATGCACCAGGTCCTTCAGTTTTGAAAACTAAGCATGTTGCTTATATGGTTGGCTGCTATGCTCCAGATTTCACCTACAATCAATGTCAAAATCCTGGTTTTACCTAATGGTCTGGGAATGCACGTGATTCCTCATTTTTAAAACTATGCAATTTAATTGTTTCATTGGCCGTTCCTCACTTATTTTCACTTACAATCAATGTCAAAGACCGCATTTTACCTAAAACTCTTAGAGTGAACCAGGTTCTTTTATTTTAAAAACAAAGAAGTTACTTCTTTCATTGTCTGCTATGCACTAGTTTTCAGTCACAATCAATGTCAAAACACAGGTTTTACCTAACACTCTGTGAATGAGTCATGTTCTTCAGTTTTGAAAATGAAGCATGTTAGTTGTTTACTTTGCTATTATACACTTGCTTTCACTTAATTTCCATATCAGAACACTGGTTTATCCTAACTTTCCTTGAGTGCCCCAAGTACTGTTTTCAAAATAAAAAATGTTACTTGTTTATTTGTCTGCTACGCACCTTTTTCCACTTACAATCTATGTTAAAATACTGGTTTACTTCATGCTCTCTGAAGTCACCAAGTTTTACATTTTGAAATTAGTAAGTTAATTGATTATTGGCTTCTATGCACTTGTTTTAACTTACAATCAATGTCAAAACACTTGTTTTACCTAACACTTGTGATTGGCCCAGGTGCTTCACTTATGAGAATGAGGCAGTCTTGTTTAATTAGCTGGTACACACTTGTTTCACAAGCAGTCAATGTGACAAAACTGGCTTACCTAACACTCTTTGAGTGCACCAGGTTCTTCAGTATTGAAAACAATGAAAGTTAGCTATTTGGATGCTATACTCCCTTTTACACTTACAATCAATGTCAAAACACTGGTTTTACCTACCACTCCCTGAATGCACCAGGTTCTTAAACTTTTAAAAATAAACAAATTACTTGTATAATTGATTGCTAGGCACTTGTTTTCACTTACAGTAAATGTCAAAAAATAGGTTTTACTAACATTCTTTGATTGTGCCAGGTTTCTGAGTTTTAAAAATGAACCAAGTTACTTGTTCAATTTGATGCTAAGCACTTGATATCTTTACAATAATGTCAAAACACTAGGTCTACCTAATGCTCTGTTAATGCACCAGATTCTTCAGGTTTAAAAACTATACATATTAGTTGTTTTATTGGCAGCTACTCACTTGTTTTCACTCACAATCAATGTCAAAACACTGGTGTTATATAACATACTTTGAAAGCTCCAGGTACTTCAGTTTTGAAAATGAAGCAAGTTACTTGTATATTTGGCTGCTCCACACTTGATTCTCTTACAATCCAGGTCAAAATGCTGGTTTTATCTAATGGTGTGTGACTGCACCAGGTTCTTCAGTTGGGGACACTAATCATGTTCCTTGCTTAATTGGGTGCACTGCACTGGTTTTCATTCACAATCAATGTCAAAGCACTGGCTTTCGGTAACAATCTGTGAATCCACAGCATTCTTCAGTTTTGAAAACTGAGAAATTTACTTGTTTAATTGCCTGCTGCACACAATTTTCCACCTACAATCACTGTCAAATCACTGCTTTTACCTAACGCTCTTTGACAAAACAAGGTTCTTCAGTTTTGAAAAACTAATCAAGTTTCCTGTTTAATTGGCTGCTATGAACTTCTTTTCACTTACAATCACTGTCAAAACACTAGTTTTACCTAATGCTCTGTGAATTCACTAGGTCTTTTAGTTTTGAAAAGCAAGCATTTTTCCTGTTTAATTGTCTACAACACTACTGATTTCACTTTCAATCAATGTCAAAACCCTGGTTTTACCTAATGGTCTGTGAATTTACATGGTTCTTCATTTTAAAACCAATGGAATTTAATTGTTTCATATTGTGATATGCTTTTGTTTTTACTTAAATTTAATATCAAAACAGTTCTTTAACCTAACACTCTCTGAATGCACCAGGTACATCTGTTTTAAAATCCAAGGAAATTGTTAATTGGCTACTATACACATATACTCACTTATAATTAATGTCAGCACACCGGTTTTACTGACACTCTTTGAATGCAACATGTTCCTCAGTTTTGAAAATGAAGAAAGTTTATCATTAAATTGGCTGCTATGCACTTGTTTTCATATACAATTAATGACAAAACAATCCTTTAGTTAATGCTCTCTGAATGCCCCATGTAGATCTATTTTAAAATCTGAGGAAATTAAATCTTTTGTTACTATGCACTTATTCTCACTTAAAATTAATGTAACAAAACTGGATTTACTAATGTTCTTTGAATGTAGCATGTTCCTCAGTTTTGAAAATGAAGAAAGTTACTTAATTCTTTGGCTGATATGCATTTGTTTTCACTTACAATCAATGGCTAAACACTGTTTTTACCTAATGTAGTGTGAAGGCATGAATGGCTTCTGTGTTTAAAACTAAGCAAGTTACTTGTTTAATTGCCTGCTATGCAATTGTTTTTAATTACACTAAATGTAATTATGGTTTACAAATGATATTTGAATGTATGAGGATAATCAATTTTGAAAACAAATTAATTTTTTTGTTCAACTCGCTGCTTTGCACTTGTTTTCACTTACAATCAATGGCAAAAAACACTGGTTTTACCTAACATTCTGTGAATGCACTGATTTTTTCAGTTTTGGAAACTAAGCAAGTTCCTTGTAACAATCAATTGATTTCCTTTTACTATCAAAGCAAAAACAGTTTTTACCTAATTCTCTGTGAATGCACCAGGTCCTTCTATTTGAAAACTTAGAAGTATACTTGTTTAATTGGCTTCTACAGACTTGTTTTCCATCACATTTTGAACACACTTGTTTAACATATCAGTCTGAAAGGACTTGGTCCTGCAGTTTTGATAATGAAGCAACTTACTTTTTAAATTAGCTAATATGCAATACTTTTCACTTACAATCAATGTCAAAACACTGGTTTTACCTTACATTCTGTGAATGTACCAGGAACGTCAATGTTCAGAACTAAGCAAATTACCTGTCAGTTGGCTGATAAGCACATCTTTTCACTTACAATTAATATCAAAACACTGGTTTTACCAAAATCTTTTTGATTTTACAAGGTTCTTAAGTTTTGAAAGTGAAGAAATTTGCTTGTTTATTTGGTGGATATGCACCAGTTTTCACTTATAATGAATGTAAAAACACTAGTTTTACATAATGCTCTAAAGAATGCACCAGATTTTTCAGTTTTGAAAACGAAGCCAGTTACTTGTTTAAATGGCTGGTATGCACTTGTTTTCACTTACAGTCAATGTGAAAACACTGGTTTTATATAACACTGCATGAATGCACCAGGTTCTCCAGTTATGTAAACTAAACAAGTTACTTCTTTAATTGGCTGCTAAGCATCTGTTTTCAATTACAATAAGTGTCAAAACCCTAGTTTTCTTTACAGGTCTATGAATGTACCAGAATCTTCAGTGTTGGAAACTAAGAAAGTTATTTGCTTAATTGGTTGCACTGCTATCATTTTCAATTGCTATTAATGTCAAAACATTGTTTTTCCTAATACCCTAACTACAGCAGGTTCTTCAGTTTTGAAAACCAAGAAAATTAATTGTTTATTTGGCTGCTGAGCATCTGTTTTCACTTACAACCAATTTTAAAACCCTGGTTTTACCTAATGGTCTGTGTATACACCAGAAATCTCAGTTTTGAAAACAAAGCAAATTACCTGTTTCATAGGATGCTATGCACTTGCAGTAAATTTGAAAATGCTGGTTTTACCTAACACTCTGTGAATGAACCAGGTTCTTCAGGTTTGAAAACTAAGTAACTTACTTGTTTAATTTGCTGCTATGCACTTGTATTCACTTAGGATCGATATCAAATCCCTGGTGTTACCTAACACTGTGATTGCATCAGGTTTTTCAGTTTTGAAAATTAAGCAAATTACTTCATTCATTGGTCACTATGCCCTTGTTTTCATTCACAATCAATGTCAAAATATTGGTTTTGCATAACAATTTGTGAATCACCACGTTCTTCAGTTTTAAAAACTAAGCAAGTTACCCTGTTAATTGCATACTATGCATCTGTTTTCACTTAAATAAATGTCAAAACACTCTTTTTATCTTACACTTTGAGAGCACATGAGGTTATTCAGTTTTGAAAACCAAGGAAGTTACTTGTTGAATTGGCTGCAGTGGACTCATTTTCACCCACAATCAATATCAAACCACTGGTTTTACCTAATGCCCTGTGAATGAATCAGGTGCTTCTGTTTTTTTTTTTTAAGATTTATATTTTATTTATTACATTCCCCCCTTCTGCTTGCTCTTGTTGCGTGTCCATTCTTCTGTGTTTTTTCTATGTCTGTTTCTTGTCTCCCCCTGTCTTTGCAGCAATGCACTTAGTTGGCCCTCCGTGGCAGTGGCTCATTCCTTTCGTGGGTGGCTCCATTCTATTTTCACAGGTGGCTCTGCTCCATGTTTTGCAGGCAGCAGTGCTCCATGTTTTTGCAGGCTGCCTGGCTTCTGCGCTTCACAGGCAGAAGCTCTGTTTTATTCAGGGGTGACTTTGCCATTCCCATGGGGGCTCAGGTCTTGCCTGTGGTGGCTTTTTGCCTTGCCCACGGTGGCTTTGCCCCACCCATGGTGGCTTGCCTATCTCCAGGCCATCTGCCTGCTCAGAGAGGTCCCTGGGAACCAAACCCAGGGCCTCCCATGTGGTACACCGGTGCTCTTATCCACTGAGCTATTTAGCTGGGCCCAGGTGCTTCTGTTTTGAAGGTGAAAAGAGTAGCTTTTTCAATTGGATGCTACACAGTTGTTTTTACATACATTCAATGTCAAAACACTGGTTTTACATAATATTCTCTGATTGCACCAGGTTCTTCAGGTTTGAAAATGAAGCAAGTACCTCATTTTATTGGTTGCTACACACTTCAGTTCACTTACAATGTGTCCACACTGTTTTTACCTAATGTTCTTTGAGTGCACCTAGTACTTCAGTTTTGAAAAAGAAGAAAATTCCATCTTTATTTAGCAGCTATGCATCTGTTTTCACTTACAATCAATGTCAAAACACTAGTTTTACCTTAAGATCTATGAAAACTCTAGATCCTGCTATTTGTAAACTTAGCATGTTACTTCTATAATTGGCTGCACTGCACTTGTTTTAATATATGATCAATGTCAGAAAACTGGTTTTAGCTAAAACTCTGTGAATGCACCAGGTTCTTCAGGTTTGAAAACTCAGCAATTTACCTGTATAATTGGCTGCTCCACACCAGTTTTCACTTGCAATCAATGTCAAAACACTTGTACCTAACATTCTTTGACCACACCAGGTTTTTCTATTTTGAAAACTAATCATGTTACCTGTTTAATTGGCTGCTATGAACTTGTTTTCACTTACAATCAATGCCAAAACAACAGTTTTACCTAATGCTCTGGGAAGGAACCAGGACCTTCAGTTTTGAAAACTAAGCGTGTTACTTATATGGTTGGCTGCTATGCTACTGATTTCACTTACAATCAATGTCAAAATCCTGGTTTTGCCTAATGGTCTGTGATTGCACCTGGTTCCTCATTTTTAAAACTATGCAATTTCAATGTTTCATTGGCTGCTCTGCACTTGTTTTCACTTGCAATCAATGTCACAGCACTTAATTTACCTAACACTATTAGACTGAACCAGGTTCTTTTATTTTAAACCCAAGGAAGTTAACTGTTTCACTGTCTGCTCTGCACTAGTTTTCAGTCACAATCAATGTCAAAACACAGGTTTTACCAAACACTCTTAGACTGAAACAGGTTCTTTTTTTAAAAAACCAAGGCAGTTATTTGTTTCATTGTCTGCTATGCATTAGTTTTCTGGAACAATCAATCACAAAACACTGTTTTTTCCTAACACTCTGTGAATGAGTCATGCTCTTCAGTTTGGAAAATGAAGCAAGTTACTTGTTTATTTTGCTGTTACTCACTTGCTTTCACTTACATTCAATATCAGAACACTAGTTTGTCCTAACTTTCCTTGAGGGCACCAAGTTCTTTGGTTTTAAAAATGAAGAAATTTACTTGTTTATTTGGCTGCTAAGCACCTTTTTCCACTTACAATCAATGTTAAAATACTGGTTTTACTTCATGCTCCATGAAGTCACCAAGTTCTTCTCTTTTGAAACTAAGTAAGTTAATCACTTAATGGCTTCCATGCACTTGTTTTCACTTACAATCAATGTCAAAACACTTGTTTTACCTAACACTCTGTGATTGCCCCAGGTGCTTCACTTATAAAAATGAGGCAAAGACTTGTTTAATTGGTTGGCACACACTTGTTTTCACAAGCAGTCAATGTGCCAACACTGGCTTTATCTAACACTCTTTGAGTGCACCAGTTCTTCAGTATTGAAAATGATGACAATTCTTATTTGGCTGCTGTACCCCTGTTTACACTTTCAATCAAAGTCAAAACAGTGGTTTTTCCTACCACTCCCTGAATACACCAGGTTCTTCAGTTTTTAAAACTAAGAAAGTTGCTTGTATAATTGAGTGCTCTGCACTTGTTTTCACTTACAAGAAATGTCAAAAATAGGTTTTACTAACATTCTTTGATTTCACCAGGTTTCTGAGTTTTAAAAATGAAGCAAGTTACTTGTGTAATTGGATGCTAAGCACTTGAAATCTTTACAATAATGTCAAACAGCAGGTTTACCTAATGCTCTGTGAATGCACTAGGTACTTCAGTTTTTAAAACTATGCATATAACTTGATCTATTGGCAGCTACTTGATTGTTTTCACTTACAATCATTGTCAAAACACTGGTGTTACATAACACTCTTTGAAAGCTCCAGGTACTTCAGTTTTGAAAATGAAGCAAGTCACTTGTATATTTGGCTGCTACATACTTGATTCTCTTACAATGCAGGTCAAAAGGCTGGTTTTACCTAATGGTGTGTGATTGCACCCGGTTCTTCAGTTTTGGAGACTAATCAGGTTACTTGTTTAATTGGGTGCACTGCACTCATTTTTACTTACAATCAATGTCAAAACACTGGCTTTAGATAACAATCTGTGAATGCACACTGTTCATCAGTTTTGAAAACTTAGAAATGTACCTGCTTAATTGGCTGCTACACATTATTTTTCACTTACAATCTATGTCAAATTACTGCTTTTACCTAATGCTCTTTGACAGAACCAGGTTCTTCTGTTTTGAAAAACTAATCAAGTTACCTGTTTAATTGGCTGCCATAAACTTCTTTTCACTTACAATCAATGTCAAAACACTAGTTTTACCTAATGCTCTGTGAATACACCAGGTCTTTTAGTTTTAAAACATATGCATTTTTCCTGTTTAATTGGCTGCAACGCTAGTGATTTCACTTTCAATCAATGTCAAAACTCTGGTTTTACCTAATGGTCTGTGAATTTACCTGGTTTCTCATCTTAAAATCTATGCAATTTAATTATTTCATTGTCTGTTATGCTTTTGTTTTTACTTACAATTAATGTCAGAACAGTGCTTCAATCTAACATTCTCTGAATGCTCCAGCTATATCTGTTTTAAAATCCAAGGAAATTAATTGTTTAATTGGCTACTATACACCTATACTCACTTACAATTAATGTTACAACACTGGTTTTACTAGTGCTCTTTGAATGCAACATGTTCCTCTGTTTTGAAAATGAAGAAAGTTACTTATTTCATTGGCTGCTATTCACTTGTTTTTACTTACAATGAATGGCAAAACACTGCTTTACCTAATGTTCTCTGAATGCCCCAAGTAGATCTCTTTTAAAATCTGAGGAAATTGATTTTATGGCTACTATGCACTTATTCTCACTTGCAATTAATGTCACAACACTGGATTTACTAATGCTCTTTGAATGCACCGTGTCCCTCAGTTTTGAAAATGAAGAAAGTTACTTATTTCATTGGCAGATATGCATTTCTTTCACTTACAATCAATGGCTTAAAGACTGGTCTTCCCTAATGTAATGTGAAGGCATGACTGGCCTCTGTGTTGAAAACAAAGCAAGTTACTTCTATAATTTCCTCCT
>PVKH010005897.1:0-21599 GCA_004027955.1 Chaetophractus vellerosus
GGGGGGAAGGGGAGATATGTAATAAAATAAATAAATCTTTAAAAAAAAAATACTAACTAATGTTTGATACTTACTTATCAAATGACATACTGATACAAAACTAAAATTTAATTTTCTCTCTGTTAAAGTAGCAGTTTTCTTAAATTATTAGTCTGTTACGAGTAAAGGGATATAAAATATTTTTTAAATTTTATCAAAATAAAAGTCTGTGCCGTATCAGAATAACTTCTTGTATTTCATGTGGACCTTTTTGTATCCTTAGTAGTTTAAAAAAAAACAAAGCCATTACTATTTAAGAAGTTAAGTTTTTTCCTTACTATTTTATTATTTTATTTTTTATACTTTTAAATAGAGGCCTGTTTAAACATAATGTTCAAACCTGACAATTTTTTAAATTTTAAATCAACCCTAAAGGATATGTTTTCATTTCAAACTGTTGCAAAGAATTTGTTCTTTAACTTTTTTGAAAGTGAGGAGCTAAAATACTTAGTTTCATTTAATATATTATGAGTTCCATGAAAGTGTTTGGGAGGTGTTATAAAATTTAGGACATTTTCTAATCTTCTGTTGGTTAATTCTGTATAAGTAAAATGCTATTTATATATTTATATGTTATTTTTACATTTAGAGATTGTATACATTCTTAAATACAAAATATTGATCTACTTGCTAGTATTGATCATAGTTTTAGTTATTCCCAGAAGAATGTTACATGTCGTGAAAACCAAACTATTCTTGCCATACAGTTTTACTCTTATCCTTCTCTCAAAGGCAGGCAATCTTCAGCAAGGAAGGACTTTAAAAGAAAAGCAAGGCAAGTCTATAAGATATGTCCTACCTGTTGATTAGCACAACCCTGGTAAAGTGTAAGGGTAAAATGAAGCAAAACTTCTGCTATGGTCTGTGTTTAATGACCTTAAGATAAAAGAATTGTCAGGTTTTTTTTTCTCTAGAAACAACTTCATTTAAAATACAAATTAGGTAATTAGAACATAGATTGTAAGCTCTTACAACAGTCACATTTATTCCTGGGCTTTAATTGTTATTTCTAAATTATAAGATACTTTATTATTTGTATATAACCTAATAGCTCCTTAGAACTTTGTGTCTGTATGACACTGGAGACTCAGAGCTAAAGTGCTAAAGTTTGTTAGCTCTAAAGGTGCTGAAGAAGCAGCATTCATTCTAAAAGAACACACCAATTAAAGAAGCTGAAGAAAGAATCAGACTTCAGTGAAAGGTAACTGGGGCTAATCTAGTTAAAGACTAAGGTGAATCAGAATACAAGGTAAAAAATAATATTATCAGTATTTTAAAACTTTAATTTCTGTGGAGACCAAAAAGGAAAAACGTCTATTGTGAAGAAAATTTTTCAAATGTCTGTGGTGCACTGTCTAATTTAACTTGTCTGGCCAGTTTATTTGAACAGCCTAGCTAACACAGATTTGAGCAATACCTTGATACACTTCAAAGTGTTTTGGGCAAAAGATAGGAGAGCATTTGCAAAGTCCCTTAAGGTACTGGAGAAAAAGCATGGAGAACTTTTAAATCTCATCATCTGAGGAATTCCTATTATTCTCTCACAAGCAATAGGTGCCCCCAATGTACTGAAACTGTAGAACTCAGCAAGGTAAACCTGTGAAAATAAACTCTAAAATCTATGACCCCTGCCTAATAAAAGGAAATATTCTAATAAACCAAGCCCTCGATCCTGAGGCCTGCACTTAAGAAACTCATTTCTGTAATGATGAAGCTAAGCCTCATTATAATTAATACCTAAGAGACACCTCCTAAAAACCTCTTTTGTAGCTCAAATGTAGCCTAAGCCAAACTTTGCAATTAAGCTCATACCTCCCCTCTTTGTGGTACATGACATGATTTCCAGGGATAAAATTTTCCCTGGCAACATGGGAAATGACATAATTCCCAGGGATAAGCTCTACCCTGGCAACATGAAAATTAGACCAAAAAGGGGAAAAGAAATAAAGCAAAATAAAGTTTCAATGCCTAAGAAATTTCAAATACAGTCAGGAAGTCATTCTGGAAGTTACTCTCATGCAGATCCCTGCGGATAAGGCAAACTGCCACTGTAGGCAAAGCCCCAAGGAACAGTGTTCTTGGAAACCCTAAGGAATACTCCAAGCTCTATATAGAAAAATAAAATAAAAATAAAAATTATTTCCCCATTGTAATGTAGTTCTACTGCTTTCATTTAAAACCTAAAATTCTCGATTTACTTATTATTTTTCAGGGAATTAAAGCCTCCAGATTGTTCCTATGCCAGATAAGCCCAGAAACCCAGAGGTACCAGTCTGTTCAAGAATGAAAACAAGTTTCATTCCTCTACCCTATTATATCAATGCCCCTTTTCACCATGAAGAAATTATTGCAGTCATCGCCCAAAATTATACCTCAAGATCGAAGAAAAATGGCCAAACAAGAGGGAGGATTTGTGACCAAGGATAAAAATTAACAAATGATTGTGATTATTGAAACATTTTATATATATATATATATATATATATACATATACACACATATATGTATGCCTTTTTACTTTGGAAAAAACAAAAGTAAATACTCGAAATTATTGGCTGAACTAGAATACAGATGCCTTGATCTTTGATAATTATTGTAAAACTATGCAACCTTTACCTTGATTGCAAAATCTTGCGATTCACCCGTTTTGTACCCGTAAACTATTTTACAACTTTAAAGTCTTATGATTACTAGACAGTCCCTTAATGTTGATTAAATAAGGAACCTGAGCCAGCCCCATGCAATTACTCATTAGCATAAAACTGCCTATCTTTGGATACTATAAAACTATCAGAATTATTGCAGCTTGGGGAGACAGATTTTAGTCTGTTAGGTGATATGAATTCTTTGCTACGTGCTGGCAAAGAACTTTTTCTCCTTTTGAAAGCCCCATTTCTCAGGAATTGGTCGTTAATGAAGTGCAGTGTGCAGTGAGCCTTGCCTTTGCTCAGTATCAACATAAAATATCATGTTTTAAGGTCAAATAATGTTTCACTTTGTTTCACAATGTGCAGGACTAGGACACTAAGGGACAAGAAGAAAATACAATAAGTAGTCCTACTTTGTGTCCTGATCTAGAAAAAAGACATGCTTACTATATGGAAATATTTAAATAAGAAACATGCATTAAATGATATGAAAATATCTTGCCAGGGAAATTGGATATTATCAATGTATAAAATTAAAGTATCCCATGTTATATATGTATAGAATGATCTCATTTTGGTAAATCATGCACACACATTTTTATTAGTTTTTATTTTGTTTATCAATAAAAGCACTAAAATGTTAGTGGGAAACTCAGTGATGGGAATGTTGTGTTACATCCTAATTTTTGCTAATTGTATAAAATATGTATATACTGCTTTTGTAATAATAAATTATTTTGAAATATTTACCTAAAAAAATAAAGGTATACTATTATGCATGCACTCCTGATAGTAATTATGGCTTAAAATTTGAATTTTCGGAAAGAATTTTACATTGAAATTTTGGCATTTTCTTCAGAAACTTTCAAAGTAACTTTTGGAATCATGTAGTCTAGTGGTTTTCAGGACTATTTCAAACTCGCCATTAATTGAGCTGATACGGATCACTTTGATATAATACATTGTCTAACAAACTGCCATTGTCAACAATGAAAATTTATTTATTTATTTATATTTAAAGCAATTCTAAAGCAGTGCTGTCTAAAGTTTGCTTAGCTGATCAGAGGCCTAGGATGATTATTTCAGTGTCAATACGAATGTACAATTGATATACTTTGATACATTGCAATTTTTGAAAAAAAATTTTTTTGAAAAAAATTAAAATGTATATTTCCATACTTTGTAGTGAAAACTAAATATTTTTATAGAATGAATAAAATCACATCATGTCTTCGTCACTCTTGACTCTGCAGTTTATTTTTTTCAAAAGGGCATACCTTAAATTATAAATAACATAAATGGGCCTCTGATATGACATTTCTGCTTCCCTCAATCAGAATTCTTTACTGTCTTGTCTCATGGAGGATAAAATTAGTTCTGTTTCTTGGTGGATTCCATATCCTTCTGTCTCTAACTCCCAGGATGCCGTGATGATCTTCTCTGTAATCCATGTTTATTTGTATTTTATAACAGTTTTTGACAGTGATGGTTACTTACTAATTTCAAGGCCATACATTATCACTAACAAGAATACTAGTATTTTACATCTGCAGTTTTTAAATTTTTGGCTTTCAAAAGGAACCTCGTGAATTGGAAGTGAAGGAGGTTGCTTTCATCTACTCTCTACTAGATGGCTGCCACCATTTACTTAGAACTTAGGGGTGACTTCTTTAAATATTTGTATGGCTCTGTTGATAGATATTCTGTGTCAAGGGTGTGTCTCCAACCGGCTCTTTGCTATTTCTTTTAAAATTTTATTCCACATTAAAAACAAACAACACACAAAAAATAGTTGCACAGTTCACAAATATGCAACTTTAACCACTTTCTGTGTAAAACAAATAAATATACAAAAACATTCTTTTATTTGTGATGATGTGATAGAAGACAATTTTTTCATCCAATTTATCATCTCATAGCTTTATTGAGTGATTCATGAATCAGGCAGCATCCCCTTCAGAAAGTAGAAGGAAACTCTACTGAAGGGTTGGGAAGGAGAAGCTCAGGTAGGGTAAATGCGGAAGCAAGTGAGGTAATGTTCTCACTAGCTGACATTAAGTTTCCGTTTTATTTAGGGGAGTCTTATAAAGGTGAGCAAGTGGTTTCTTAAGAATGAAGTTAGCCACTGATAACTGATCAGATATATTTAAATTTGGTTTTCTGGGCAAGCTGGGCATTTACAGGAAATAGAAACTAGCATAGGTTTTGTGTACTGACTTGAGGCTTCAATGGGCGCCCCCATACTGGGCCTACTAGACTGTATTTATCAGGTCTCTGGTTTTGCTTCTTAATCTTTTTATGGTACAAACTGTGGGAGCTTCAAATGCTGACAAAAAAAAAAAAAGCAGGGAATAATAAACCTCAAGGAAAGAATTAGTAATATTGTTAATAACAATGATGTTAGCATTTCAGATATGTGAATTGTGTCAATTAAACTCTTTCAAATTCTGATAACAGCCTAAGATCCCCTTTACTGTTACTACCTTTATGTTCATTAAGAATCTGCTGTCCTACGTAGGAAATTGCAAATGTAATCCAGTCTTATTTGGCAGGCAAGGACATGGTCATATACAAGATGTACAACAATTTGTCACTTAAAAGGGCAAAAAGAAGTCAACTGAAAGAAATCTGAAAGAGGCAAAGCATGGCTATTGAGATTTTTAGGTAGTAAAGATTTAGGAATGTTTTCATTGATGAGCATATAAGTATTTTTATGGAAATCACTTTTAGATGACTTTCTGTAAACATTCTGAAAGACGTTAAAAAAGAAGTTAATTATCCTTGTGTCTGGACATTCTCTATATATTCATCTCCCAAAATCAGGATCATAAAGATGATGTTAATTGGCAAATGGCCTGAATAAGGATTTCTAATATTAGTTGAAAACACTTCAGGAGAAATAATCCATCTAAGATTTCCCCTTGAATTGTTAAATAACAGAAGGCTCAAAAGAAAAATAGTATTTTAAATTTTTACCACCATCACATAAACACTCTGGTTCTGAAATATAACTACACTAAAAGGTGTTACCAAAAATAATAAATATTAAGGATAAGGAATCCACTAAACAAAGATATTTGATTAGTTATATAATTATAATTTGAAAATGAGGGATGCAAATAAATAAATAAATAATGAATGGGAGCACAAGCTACTGGTAAGAGATTCTTAGATTGGACTTGTGTGGCCTGTTTTCAAAAAGAGGTCAAACTATCAGACTGACCAAAGCAGGGTGGGGGCGGGGAAGAAAAGAAAAGGAAAAAAATCTTGCTGCGAAGGACAAAACAGGACCAGAATAGACTAATAATTGGTTGTTATAGTGCACTCTGAAAAGAAGAGTGTAGTATGACCGGTATTCTTTTATTCTAATTGAGCAATCCTGTTTATGGGAATATTCTTGTGATAATATTATCTGGAAGATTTGATGGATTCAAATTCTTCATTTGTCAAAACTCTTTACTAACCTCTTAGGTAAATAGATGTCTTTTCAATTTAAGAGAAAATATTAGATATATTTTTCAAATATTGGGCTATAATTATTATGCTATGCTAATTAGATGAGGGGAACATTTTTGATGATTTGCGAATGCATTTCACATTTCTGTCTTCCATCTCCCTTCTGGAGCAAGAGTGACACCCTGTGAATCAAAATAGGATGAATACCAACAGGGTGGAAACTTATTTGGAACTGCTTGAAGACTTTAGCTATATAAGTAACATGTGTAAAGGACTTTGTTTTGGATCAAATTTTAACTTGGAAGAGAAAACTGAAATATAATTTTACATGATGCACCACTTATTTTTTTTTCTTCCTTTTATTGCTACCTCTATTTGGAAATAAATGGTATTTTTAAAAAAAACACACAAGAAAGTGGAGCTTATTTTCATTCTTGGCTACCTGATTATTTAAAAAAAACAAAAGGAGTATGATTGAGTGAAAATGTATACAAGAAGATTTGTCAAAATCAAAACATATATATTAAATGACACTATTACAGGATGAATAATGTAGATTGTAGGCAAACCAAGAAATTTGAGAAAAATGAATAATTTTATGAGACTAATTTAATTTTATGATTTTATTTTCAGTTGTACAATATTTTAGATCATGATGGGTTTAGAAATCTTTTATTTTTTTGTTGTCTCCATGATAGCATTCACTTTAATGCTCACATCAATTAAAGCAAATATAATTCTATTCAGCTTTATAATAGATCCCATCTCCGGTAATGTATGTACTTAGTACATACTCCTTTAGTGAATTTTCCAGTTATTAAAAATTATTCTCTGGGGGGTTGCAAATGAGGATAATGTGTTGGTTAAAAAGTGCAGTATAGCTTCCCAGATATCCTGATATGCTCCCCTCCAACAACCTTTAAAAAGTTGTGCTTAGAAAGCCCATGCTGGAAATAAGTTGAAAGATAAAGTTAAAAACAAGAATGCCAGGCATGTAAGTATTAGGGTAGTCATTCAGCATAATTTAACATTTAAAAATAAAACCTGACAACCACCAGGTTGTCAAAAATCAGGGGTTGGCTACATTATTTGACTCTACAACGGAAAACTGTTTTTAATTTGAAGGAATTGTTAACTATAACACTGAGAGAGAAACTGTTAGAAAATACATTGAGTGAAACAAGTGCTTAATATACATATGATCATTTTTGCATACATAAAAAATACATCTCTATCCAAAATATGGAATAGAAAGTTTACAAAGAGAAAATGCAAATGTATTGCATTTGCTAAAATGTTATCAAGAGTAATTATTATTTGAAAAGTCAGAATACATTTTGGAGTTAAGAGAGGGGATGAAGTTGTGGCTGGGAATGTGTACATGGGTGTAAGTAATTTTAAGGGTCCTGGGAAAGTGGTGGTGCTTAATGAATGGTGATTATGCAGGTATTGTTTTTCAGTAATTCTTAAAAATGTAAATACATTTATATACATTCCTCTATATATCTGACATATTTCACAAAATAGTTTTATAAAATGCAAATATTTATAAAGCAGGATAATATATTACGACTGCATTATATGTGCACTATTTTAAATCTATCTTTGACTAAATTTTCTGCTTTCAAAATGTTAGTAATGGCATTCCTCTTGATTTTATTTTTCTAAGCAAACTCTTTACAAATTCTGCATCTGTATTACAAATGATGCAAATTTGTGACTGAAGCATCACTACAATTTATCATTGACTGCATGGAACAATGCGAATGTAATTAGTATAAACTGACAAAGATCTAAAACTTAAAATCCATGCACATATTTTTGATTCTATAATCTGTAATTCAAATAAACTTTCTTAAACGAAGAAAAAATGATTTTGGTTGTTATGATTGAATTGTGTCCCCTCACAAGATATGTTCAAGTCCTAATCCCTGGTTCTATGCATGTGATCCTATTTGGAAACTAGATCTTTGAATAAAGCCAAATTGAATTCGGGTGGTCCTAAATCAATATTACTGGTATCTTCATAAGAAGGAGAAAATTGGGCATAGGCAGACAGCGAAAAATACAGCTATGCCACCGAGGCAGAGACTGAGTTATGCCGCAAGCAAAGAATGCCACGGATTGCCGCAGAGCCCCTGCCAAAATCCTACAGACTTCCGAGGAAGCGTGACTCTACCAAGTCCTTGATTTTGGGTTTGGAGCCCCCAAACCTGCGAGACAATAAATTGCTGTTGTTTTAAGCCACCCGGTTTGTGTTATAACAGCCCCAGCAAACGAAGACAATAGTTAAAAGGAACATCATGTATTTAGGAAAATCACCCCATAATATTCAAAAATCAGCTGTCTTCTTGTAAAGCTGCGGAACTTTAAGTAAAGCAGAGTCGGGTGGGAACAAGAGCGTCATGACCAAAAGCCCAACTCACGGAGAAGAGAAATAAATTCAGTTTGGAAATGAAGTGTTTGACGCTGTCTGCAGCTGTAGAAGGCAAATGGGAAAGTGTTTCTACAGCACAGGAAAGGCCCCCGACACACATACGCTTGAAGAGAGCACTTTGAGGAACGTATATGAAGATACATTCACAACTAATTTACATATCCTTCCTTTAAGACCCATGCTCTAACTTTAACCTCTTCCATGTATACAATATATTGATTTTTTAAATGATTTGCGATTACTCTAAGTTTGCATCTAAACCATCTCCTAGCAATGAGTTTCTGCTAAAACAAAAACTTTCTTTGTTCCTGATTATCCATGCCTAAAACACTTGTAACATTCCATTACAGCACTGGGAGTCATATCAGAACATCGACGCCCTTGAAGCCACCGTTAATGATGCAGCTTAATTTCAAGCCTTCATGATATTGTGGATTTATGTGTAGCCATTTATATGAGACAGCTTTCCCACTAAAAGATTTTTACAAGGTGAAAGAAGAATCTGGGTTAAGTAACCTTAATCCTGTCATAAAATGTTTCTAAAAATCTGATTAATATACAAAAGCTGTCAGCTCTGCTTGAGGTAATTACAATGACTCCAGTCCACAAGCACTGGAGAGTGGCAGCCTCTTTACCCCCATTCACATCCCGCCAACTTCCCGTAGTCACTACGAGCCATCCCTACCTTTTAAAAAATGAAAGATAAAAAACAGGGCTAAGCAAAACGTCGTCTATCCATACAGTGGACTATGACTCAGTCATATAGAGAAATGAGCTATCTAACCATGGAAAGGCATGGAGCAGCCCCAAGTGAACATTGCTAAGTGAAAGAAGCCAGTCTGAAAAGGCTACAGACTGCATGATTCCAATTATAAGAAACTCTAGAGAAGGCAAAACTATTGAGACAGTAAAAAGACCAGAGGTTTGGGGCAAGGCAGGGAGGGTTGACTAGGTGGGACATGGGGGACGTTTAGGGCACTGCAGGCTCTGTATGATACTGAAATGGCAGGTACATGACATTACATATTTGTCAAAAATGCATAGAACTGTGCAACACAGAGTGAAAGCTAATGTAAACTGTAGGCTTCAGTTAATAATGATTTATCAATATCGGTTTATCAATTGTAACAAATGTACCACACTACTGCAAGGGAATTGGAGTATCTGTGTACTTTCTGCTCATTTTTTTCTGAAAACATAAACCTTCTCATATGAAAATATAAAGTCTATTAATTTTTAAAGCTACATCCAATCTGGCATATGAGCAACAGATTAGCATAAGATAATGGGTGGTCAATTAAAAAGAAAACTTTCAAAATATAAATAGCCACCAAATGTTACTTTTCAATGTCCAGATAGAAATTCTTCCTTTATTAGATTAGTTTTAATGATTACTGTTATAATTAGGATTATCATTAAAACCCCAAAAATGTGAGAGAACTGATTGGGGAAGAGGAATTTTCAACAGCAATTTCAATAATGAAAGAAGTATATGCCTGTTTCTATTCAATAAAACAAGAACATATAGAAAGCTTTTATGTGATTTCCATAGGGAAAATGAAACAAATGGATTCGATTTAAGAAATCCCAACAGCAAATGTAATAATGTATGTGAAAATGATTTGTTGTCTTCAGAAAAAATACATAATATATAGCCAAGATAGAAAATTGAAATAGCATAAATTCAAAGGTTCTTCTTTCAAATGATACCTATATTTTGGTAAATATAAATTTACCAAAAGCACGTAAAGCCGCTTCAGCAAACAAAATATTTTAAAATCTTCTCCAGCTTGATAGTAATATAAACACTTGATTTGTTGTGAATAGAAGGTATGGGAAATGAAATAAGAATATATCAATTTGTCATAGTAGCTCAGGGTCAGAATTGAAAAAAACTTGTATATTAAATATGACTTTAGCTGTTATCCATCAAAAAGCTATGACTGGCAGTTCCACATCAAGGTAGGCGAAGCCCTGCAGAAGGCACTTGAGGGTCTACAATCTTCTTTCGCTCATAAATTTATGTCCAGTATACTTTTAGTATTAAGGAAATATTATTTTATGGAAGGTCATTGTCAATTATTAATTCACTCAACATTATTTGGTGTGTGGTTCCTGTCAAGTGCTAGGCTATGTGCAGAGGAAAGGGGTGGAGGAGACCCCATCTGTCTAGCACTTTAGCTCTCACAATATAATTTCATATATTTGTTAATACAGTCATTAAATACTTAGCAGGCACATTTCTGATCGATTTGGCAAAAACAAAAAACAGGCCTCTTCAGCTCCCCTTTCTTGTTATAATGAACATGCCCTATGTAACTAAAGAATTAAAATATACTGCTTACAGTATACAATGTACATGACAAGGGCCTATAGGAGCAGCCTCAGCCCCTTATCAGGGAAGGGGCTGCTGTGTGGGCCAAGGTGGCAGGTAGGAGAAATGGTCTTTGTGGTTAAGTAAAATGTAACCAATCAAAGCTGGAGGGAGGAGGCAGTGGGATAAAGGGCTTAAGAAAGTGCCAAGTGCCCCACTTTCATGAGATGTCATAAAATTGGCCAGACTAATCCTCATTACCTCAGTGAGGAAAGCATTTTTATCAGGCTAATTTTATATATCAAAAATACTTTATATGATAACTATATTCTAAACCTAGTAATCTATTCGTCTATCCTTTCCTAACCAAGTCACACACAAGGAACATTATAATGATATATGAAAATGACACATGAAAACTTCTACCAAACTCTACCATCACTTTGACTGAATGAAATATACTTGGCAGTTAAGGAATTTATAAATTGCATATTGCTTTGCTGATGTTCTTTAAGAACTACTTAACTCACCCCAGGTGTCCAGATAGCCCTTATTTTCATCCAGAATGAAGAAAATTTTTAAAGTGTCGACTCCTTTTCACCAGGAGTGAAGCACAGTTTATAACAAAACTGTTTTCAAAATCATAGAAGATCCACTGAATAGCTGCTTTAAAGAACACTGTCACAAAAAAATAATTTTAAGCACAAATAAATGCATTTATTACAATAAAAATGTGTACCAATAAGTGGGAAATTTGAATTAAGAAAATATTAAGAGTAAAAACTAAGATCGCTTTAGAAATTTATCATGGAAATGTTCAGGAAATACATGCATTTACCATTATGCGTAAATGTTTCTGAGAAATTACCTTTTCAAAACTTGCCTCAACAGCATTAGAGAGAATATATCAGTTTGCTCTAAAATGATTTCTGTGGGAATTAAAGGGTTTCATTAAGGATTTCCCCATCCATGCTTGCAAAGTTGCTTGAAAAAGGGAAACCACTCAGGTGGAAAAATTGAATAGGGCCATTTTCATTAACATACTTGTAGCTTTAGCAACATTTCGCCTCTTGTTAAATGTGCAATATTTAAAGAGAAAAACATAAACAGGAGTTATATTGCCAGAGAACAGAAAATAAGAGGTAGGGAAAGCAATCATATGGGATTTGGGACAAATTTCATAAGTGAAAGGAAAAATATCATACTTATTATGTCTTGGTTAGACCTTCATTTGGAGACTCTATTAGCTTTTACAGGCTGCTGTAACAAACTACCACAAGTTCGTGGCTTACAACAACAGAAATGCATTAACAGCTCTGTCGGCTAGAAATTCAAATTCAAGGTACCGGCAAGGCCATGCTCCTTCTGATACCTGCAGGACGAGAATACTTCCTTGCCCTTTCTACTTTCCAGTGTCACTGACAATCCCTGCTGTTCTGGTTTGTGTTAGCCTAACTGCAATGTCTGCCTCCATCCTCTTAAGGCCAGCTTCCCCCTGTGACTACTTATGTCTCTGTTTTTCTCCTTTTCTTATCAGAACATCATTCATACTGGATTAGGGCCCACTCTAATCCAGTTTGACCTCATTTTAACTAAAAACAACTTCAGAAAACCTATTGCCAAAGAAGGTCACAGTCACATGTACTGGGCGTTAGGACTTCAATGTAGCTTCGGGAAGGAGAACACAAACCCACAACTGAGACTATCGGAAGACTACAGAGCAGCTAAAGTAATCCCCATTGTACTGAAATACATCAACTTAGTTTGAAGCCCAGGAATGATTAGGAAATCAATATAACAGAAAACGTGTATGCAGGCATGCATATCTATCATTCTATGTTGTAACACAATGAATTTGTGTCACGATTAGAAAAAAGACATTAGTCCCACTCTTTTACCAGTGACCTGCCAACATGGGCCGTGTTTGCACCAAAACCATGAAGAAAGCAGCTCAGGCCATCACTTAGAAGTGCTATGCAGACCCAGGCAACGGCTTTCACCAGGACAAGCATGTGTGCAAAGAGATCACCATTAATCCCAGCAAAAAGCTCCATGACAAGATAGCAGGGCTACGTCACATACCTGACGAAGCAAATTCAGCCCCATGAGAGGCATCTCCATCAGACTGCAGGAGGAGGAGAGAGAAAGGAGAGATACTCACGTTCCTGAGATTTCAGGCCTGATTGGGATATTCTTAAAGTCGATCCTGACACTAAGGAAATGCTGAAGCTTATGGACTTTGGCAGCTTCTCCAACCTGTAGGTCACTCAGCCCCCCGCTGGAATGAATTTTAAAACACCACATGGAGCTGTTTGAATCTGGCTGCTGTGATGTAATATTTTTAGTAAACCTGTGGACAAAAAAAAAAAAGACATTAGTCCCTTCCACATGTCATAACTCATTAATTATTATAAAACTTTTGGTAAAAAGCAACATAAAAGAGAATATGTTTCAAAATTGTGAATCTGTAGTAAAGCAGGTTGAGAGAACAACATGTGACAGTCCTTATAAACATTTTGTTTGACCTGCCTCTGGTAAGCTTTGACTTCATGAAACTAGGCTATTTGAATGCGACCACAATTCATAGCATCTAATTTCGCTCTTCATGTTTCAGTTCGATCTTGCTTTCCCTGACATTTAGCAGCATTATGAGAGTCACTGCTTTAAAACTCAGGCTTCAGGGACAGAGCCAGGGGAGTGTGACTAGATACGGATGACCACTCCGCTCTAAAGGAAAGCGCCTACTTAAAGTCAGTGTCGTGACAGGCTCCTTTGAAGATGTTTTGACTTTGAAAACTTTGATCATGAAGATGATCAAAGCCTGAGAATCCAGGAAGAGTGACTGCAGAACATGTGATGTCAAAGCAGTGCCCAGGATATGGCAATTCTATCCATGCTTTAAAGGAAATAGTTACTTAAGAAAATGTCATTCTGAGACATTTTTGTTGTTGTTGTATGTAAATCAAAGTTCAGAGATGCAAATGTGAATTTGAACCATATTATTAATTCATCTTTCACTGACATTCACAGTATCAAGCAACTCTGTAAGCAATGGGGATGTCAAAAAAGGATGTTACTGGTCCCTTAGTAATCCCCTTTGTAATTCAATTGCTAATAGTGAAATTAATCTCTGTAGCAAGTTTCCCTTCAAATCTATAGTAGCCATTGTAATGTGCTGCCCAGAACCCCCTTCAGAAGCTAAGTCTTATTCCCCAGCTGTCGAGAGTGCTGCCAGCAGACAGCACTGAGCTCTCAGTCCCCCTGCAATCGTCTCCTTGTACGCCTGCACCCAGTGACTAGTCATATGCTATGGATTTGGGTGCCATGCAATTCTCATTTTGGTTTCGTGGTGACTGATTTCCAGATGTGCTGCTCCATTATTGAAGTCCATCTCATCTTCAAAGCCCTGGGGCCAGGTTCTCACTACCCGACAGCCCAACCTCCCCCTGAGCCCTCGTCTGCTTCCTTACTTTCCTATCCACAGGTGTGGCTCTGCAGAGTACTCTCTACACACTAATTTCTATCTCAGATTTTGCTTCCCAGGAAGCCCTACTTGTGACAAACCCAACCCACCTATGTCCAAAGCTGCTCCTCTAGACTAGACCCCCTGTTTTCTGCTCCCAGCACCTCTTTTGCTCCCTTTGCTTCAACTTTGAGAGAAAAAATGGATCAGCAATAGTCTTGTTAGATAATATAAATGAAGGCCACGAGCTTCCCATTAATTAATTCAGAACCAACAATCCAGGGAACTGTAACGTCATGCAGAACCAGGAGAAAGAATACAGACCCTAGAATCAAACTCGCTGAGTTACAATCCTCATAGAACCTTCCTCATCAAGTTTATGGAAGTATTAAATATGCAAAGGCATGTTAAATTCCTAGGACACGGGAAGTGCCAGTAAGGGTGACCAATTGCCTTTATTGGCCTGTGACTTTCCTAGCTTTAGCATTGAAAGCAAAGCCCATGTCCAGGAAACCCCTGAGCCACAGGCAAACTGGGAAAGTTGGTGATCCCAATGTCAATATACATTAGCAAACAGCAGTAGGTATACAAAATCCAAACAGTAACTAAAAATTTTGTTGTCTGTGGCAACTGCCACTAAAGCCCAAGGCTGTTATTAATAATATGAGTCTTTTGCTAGCTTCCGTTTTTAACTTATTATTGAACAGGAAGCATAACTTTAAAATTCCAGCTTTCAAATTGTGAACACTTTAAATGTTGATGACCTGGGGCAATACTATTTACTCCCTGCTTCTGAGCCTCACCTCAACCACCACAATGAGCCCGTTGAGAAAATTTTGCCACTACAGCTTCCTGCAACATGGGTGTATTTCTCTCTCCCTGAAACACACTGGGGAAATGTGAAATATATCCTGCCAGAAACATCATGAAACCCCATATCCAGGGAGCAATTCAGCTGTGCATGAAGTTTTACATATTCATAAAATTGAATGCAAATGAAAAGCAATTTCCCTAAGAGGAAATAAATCATACTTTTCTTCCTAAAATTTGAGTACTTGGAGTGGTTATATTATACATAAAAATTAATGTTATAATTACTCTTAGGAATTTTTCTTACTTTATTGATTTACACTTTTGGCAGACTTGCCACCTATACTTCTCTCCCCACAAATTGATTCTGACATCTCAGCAGCATTTACAACAGTGGCTTCTCTCTGTTGTGAAAGTGTAATGTAATCCCAAAATATTTGTGCCAACCCCTTCCACTATTTGTTCTTGTTGCTGTTATAAGCTATAACATAACCTTTGTCTTTGTGTGGATAAAATAAAATTAAGCCTCAGATGGTTCATAAAGTCTGTATTTGTGATGGGATTTTCAATCCTCTAAATAATAGCAGGAGTTACTATGAGGGGGATGTTCTAGGGGCATGAACCCAAAGTGTCACAGACTCATTTTACAGAGTATGATAACCATTCCCACTTGCCATAATTTGGAGTCAAATCAATGTTAAATAAGAGTTTTGTTGATGAAGTAAATTATCTAGGATATAAGTTGTGAGTAATAAATAGCTAATATTGCTCAGAGTGGCTGTATTGCTGTGTCTTAGTAAATAAATAAAATTTGAAGCTAACAAAAGAACATGTAAGAATGGTCAAGAAGTGATACAAGATTTCTAGCTTTAGTTACAAAATGTAAAAAGTTGGAATTTGGCATGGCTGTCCTTACAACAAAAAATCCGGACAAACCAAAAATCAATTATTTCTTAGATCCAACAGAGGACCGAGGTTGTAGGAAAAACTACCACCCTGAAATCTGTAGAGAAGCTACCTCCAGGGAGATGCAAGACCCTATATTTGCTTACCTAGAGCAGAAGCTGCTTGTGCAATAAGCCAGAGGGGACGTTAAAGTTGAAATTTTCATGAATTGCTGAAAGCAGGTGTGAGAAACTCCTGGCCCTCACAGTCATGGGTCACCCTCCCCTATGATTTCACCATCTTTTACTCCAGGAGCCCTACTAGGTTCTCATTGTGAAGATCAGGGTTAATCTAGGGAAAGTTCTCCCTAGGACTTGGTAAGGGAACAGAAAGAGTAGCTATTGTGAAATTCACCCATAGGCTTCTCCTTTAGGGAACAAAAGGTTTAATCTCAAGAAGGTCATCATCAGAGGGCAACAATGAAACTTCACCAAAGGTGGGACAAGGGAATTCTGTCCCACAGCTTCACTCCAGCCTTATTCTAGCCTCCTTGCCCCAAGTGAGAGGAGAAAAGAAAACATAATTTACAGGGTAGAGGGCTTCAAGGACATAAATCAAGAAAATTGGAAGATAACTACGATAGTTAAGGAAGGTATTAAAGGATAGAAAGGACAGAAATATTTGTAAAAGTCATAAATCCAAGACATAGGCCCACTGTGTACTGAGAATTAAGCAGAAAATTAGAGACTTCCCTTCCCAACATCATATAATGACACTAATAAGACTATATTAAGAGGAACAATGGTTTGCAGCTAGAGTTCCAAGAGATTAACTCTCTTTGAGGAGAAGGAGAAGGAAAGCCCCAGAGCCAGGAGAGTGACAAAATCAAGGGCAGTATAGAAATTTAATGCCTTAGGAGCCCAGCTCATGGCAAGATTAACATAAATCCTCACACTAAAGCCTAACTTATTTCAGTATCTATGGCCCTATACAGCATGCTAAGCAAGTCAAAAGGCATGAAAAGGAGAGCAGGTATAGTTCCGTGGTTGAGCACCTGCTTCCAACCTACAAGGTCCTGGGTTCAAACCCCTGTAACTCCTAAAAAAAGGAAAAAAAAAAAAGAAAAAAGGCATGAAAATGTGAAAAGATGTAGCAATCATCTGAACCAGAAACAGAAATGATGCAGATGCTGGAATTATCATACAAGAATCTAAAATAACCATGAAAAATTTGTTAAAGTCTCAAAGCACACAATATGCAATACCAGATGGGGAGTGTCAGCAGAAAGATGGATATTATAAAAGGCATCAAAGGAAATTCTAGAAATAAAAAACATAGGAACAGAAATGAAGAATGCTCTTTATAGGACTAACTATTAGACACAAGTCAGCCAAACAAAGAATCAGTGAACATGAAGTTTGGGCAATAGAAATTACCCAAAATCAGATGCAAAGAAAGAAAAAGAATATCCAAGATTTGTGGCAAAATATCTATAGGTAAAGTTTATGTATAATTTAAAAAAAAACAGAAGGAGGAAAAAGAACAAGTCAGAAGAAATATTTGAAAAAATAAAGGCCAAACGTTTTTCAAAATTAGTGACACACCAAGCCACAGACCCAAGTTTCTCAGAGAAAATCAAGCAGGAAAAAAAGAAAAGAAAACAAAAACAAAACAAAATTTAAAACACCCAGTCATTATTGGCAAAATGTGGAAAATCAAAGACAAAAGAGAACATTTTGAAGCCAGCCAGAGGGGGCACAAACTTTACTACAAGGGAACAAGGATAAATTTTACAGCATATTTTTTACCAGAGACCATGCAGAAAGGAAGCTAGTGGAGTGAAAGCTTTAGTTTAGAAAGAAAAAAATACTGCATCTCTGAATTGTATATTTACCAGAACAATCCTTCAAAAGTGAAAAAAAAAATCTTACTCAACAAAAAACAGAGGAACTCCATGGCCGGCTGAACTGCCCAACAAGAAATGTTAAAAGAACTTCAATTCTGCAAGACAACTGGTCAGAACTCTTCAAAATATGAAGTATGTAATAAAACAGAAGACAGACTCTTCTGGATAAGTTACTCAGAAACATAACCAAATTCAAGGTGTGGTCCTTAACTGTTTTCTGATTCAGGGAACATAAAATAGTTATGAAAGACATTGTGTGGGAAAATGGGAGAATTATTAAGATAAAATGGGTGTTCGATAATGTAGTGTGTCCAATTTTCCTAGAAATGATAATGGTATTGCGCTTATATAGGATAAAGTCCTTAGGAGACACATGCAGAAGTTTCCAAGTTTGAAAACTCACGATGTATGTAATATTTACAAATAGTTCATCTGAGAAAGTATGAGAAAAAGCAAGCATGTAAACAATTATTCAACGATTGAGTCTTGGTGGAGGATGTAGAGATGTTCATTGGTCATCCATTAAGCTTTTATTTATGATTGAAACTTATAATAAAGAATTGGAGCAAACAAAGAACTTGAGCAGCAGCACAGAAACTCTAGAGGGGTGCTCTGCATTGAAAATTTCCCTGCATCTGCCACGGATTGAGACCTGCTGGCTATGGGAAATAAGCACCCACTGGTGAAGCTAATCTTGCTCTGTCTCTTCTGTTTGTGAGTAAAAGGTCTTTCCATCCAAGCCTGGGTGAGCTTGGCTTTTGTGGTGACCTTGAAACCTGTATTGGAGTGGGCTGACATCTCTTTAGGTGTCCCTCTTTCTGACAGTCAAAGATAACAGTCTATTTAAAGCAAGGAGAGCAACAATGTAGATGGTGTTTACTGCATATGTAAAGTGAAACAAATGACAGCATTGCATGGAGCTAAAGGGAGGAATTGGGACAAATCTAAGTTTCCTGCACTACAGGTTAAGCAGTTTGGTATTAGAGGCAAGATTTAGGTTATTTTTTAAATGTTTATTTTAAATTCTAGGGCAGCCACTAAAAATTTAAACCAATAAGTATAAATAATAAGTCAATAGAAGAGAAATGGAATCATATAAACTGCTCAATTAACACTGGAGAGGCAGTAAAAGATGGGTAAAAAGAAACAAAGAAAAATTGCAATAAATAGAAAATCATTGCCAACATGGTAGCTACTAATCCAACTATATCAACAATTCCTTCAAATATGAATGGTTTCCAAAAGCATGAGCAGCAAAAGAAACAATATATAAATTTGACTTCATCAACGGGAAATATTGAGGAAGTAAAAAGAAAACCTAGAGCGAGAGAAAAGAGTTGCAAACTATATATCTACTAAGGGATTAATATCCAGAATATATAAAGAACTTTTATAATGAAACAACAAAAAGACAAAAAATCCAATTTAAAAACCTGGGTAAATGACTTGAACATTTTTCCAAAGAGGCTATATAAATGGCCAATAAACATGTGAAAAGTTGCTCAACATCATTAACCATTAGGAAAATGCAAATTTGAAAACCACAGTGAGATACCTCGGCATACTCACAAGGATGGCTTTTATGAAAAAAAAAAAAAGGAAATCACCAAGTATTCAAGAAGATACAGAGAAATTGGAACTCTGGTGCATTAAAAGTAGGAAGGAATGTGAAATGGTGCCGCCGCTGTGGAAAACAATATGGTGGTGCTTCAAAAAGTTAAATACGGGGGGCTGGCTGTAGCTCAATTGGTAGAGCACTGGTTTACCACGTGGGAGGCCCCGGGTTTGGTTCCTGGAGCCTCCTTGAGTGGGCAGACCACCTTGAGAAGTCAAGCTGCCATGGCAGGGCAAAAGCCGCCACGGGCAGGGCAAAGCTGCCAGGGGCAGAGCAAAGCCCCAGCGGGCAGGACAAGCCGCCTGCAGCAGGCAAGGCCACTGCCCGGTGAGCTGACTTGGTAGGTCACTGCAATGGGGTAGAGACAAGCAGACACAGAAGAACGCAAAAAAAATCAACACAGCAAGAACACGCAGAAAGGGAGGGGATATATAAAAACAATAAAATAAAATAAAATATTTTTAAAAAAAGTTAAATATGGTATTACCATATGACCAGCAATTCCACTCCTAAGATACATAACCAAAGAAAGTGAAAACAGTATGAACATGGGAGAGGATGTGGCTCAAGCAGATGAGTGCCTGCTTCCCACATGGGAGGTCCCGGGTTCAGTTCCTGGTGCCTCCTAGAAAAAACAAACAACAAGCAAAACAAATGACACAGCCAAATCAGGGAATCCAATGTGCTCAGTGGTTGTGTGCCAGCTCCCCACATGTGAGGTCCCAGGTTCAACCCCTGGCCCACAGTACCTCAAAAAAAAAAAAAAAAAAAAAAAGAACAAACAGATACTTGTACACCAATGTTTATAGCAGCATTATTTATGATAGCCCAAAGGTGGAAGCACCTTAAGTGTCCATCAACAAATGAGTGGATAAGTAAAATGTGGTACATACACACATTGGAATATTATTCAGCCATAAGAATGAATGAAGTGCTGAGACATACTGCAACATAGAAGAACCTTGAAAACCTTGTGCTGAGTGAAATAAGCAAGACACATAGGACGTATATTGTGTTATGCCACTTACAAGAGATATCTACAAATAGAAAACTCACAGAAACAGAAGGTATATTAGAGATTACCAGGCATGATGGGAGGGAAAGAAGGGGTAGTTTTGCTTGGTGGGTATGGAGTAGTTATAAATAAAATTTTAAAATTGCACAAAGGAAAAAGAATAAAGGAAAAAATCTTCTAGGGGAAAAAAGAATGGTTTAAACAGATATTAAAAAGACAGGTATTATGAGATATATAAAATTACGAGATCCAACTCTAGATGCTCTACAAGAAACCAACTTATACTATAAGGACATAGATAGGTTATAAGTAAAAGGACATTGAAAAATATGTCATGCTAATAATAATCAAAAGAAAGTTGGAGCAACTATATTGATTCCAGATAAAGCAGACTTCAGAAAAGGAAAAATCATCATGGATATAGGGGGAATTACATATCGATAAAAGAGTCACTTCTGTAGGAAAACGTTAACAGTGTGCAATGTACATGTACTTAAATGCAGTGCATCAAAATACGTGAGTCAAAAACTGATAGAATTTCCAGAAGAAAGATTCCAATTCACTGTTATAGATGGAGACATCAATACCCCTCTTTCAGTAATTGCTAAATCAAGGAGGCAGAAAATCTATAGGGATATAGTTGATCTGAACAGCACCATCAATCAACTTGATCTAATTGACATTTACAGAACATTGTTTCCAACAACAGCAGAATACAGATTCTTTTCAAGCTTATGTGGAAGAGTTACTAAGATAGATCACATCCTGGGCCACAAAACACGGCTTAAAAATGCTAAAGAATAGAAATCATACAGAGTATATTGAATTCAGACTACAATGCAATAAAACTAGAAATCAGTAACAGAAAGAGACCTGGAAGATCCCCCAGATATTTGAAGATTAAAGAACACACTTCCAAATGACATATGCAGCCAAAAGAAGTCTGAAGGGTAATTAAAAATTATTTTGAACTAAATGAAACTGAAAATACAACTTACCAAAATTGTAAGA
>PVKH010005898.1:0-21597 GCA_004027955.1 Chaetophractus vellerosus
CCCTATCCACTGGGCTATGCAGCCGGCCCCCATATTGCCTTTTAGAAAGTGTTTTTGTTCTCTAGTCTAAAGGGAAAAGAAAAAGAAAGTCAATATTGAGGTGAGTTAATTGTAGTGCTCTCAGAGACTGCGAAATGCAGTATTTCTTTGATTTTGTGTTGATAGTAATGTATGCAAGTGCTACCACAGAGGTCTGTTAGAAAAAGAGTTCGATGACTGAAGAAGAATGAGAATCATATATCCAGCATTACTGAGTTCCCACTGAAGACATTCAGAAAGAAAGGAAATCTGTCCAATGTCAAGTGAATGAAACATATATAGTCTGTGTCTATAGGATAGTGTGTTTTTAACTCTTTCCATTTTGTTATGACATACTTCAAGGTTTTGTCACAGAGAACCACAAGGGGGATATCACTTAAGTATGCAACAAATGTGCATGTTCAGAGAGGAAGACCTTTCAGCATTTGCATTAATCAACCAAACTTAGCAGAAGTTGGATCAGTAGAGGGGCCGATCAGGTAGGTATAACCACCAGTAGAAGTTGAGAGAGGAAGCAGTTAGTCTATTAGGGCCATCTTCATGAGTTTTAATTAAGATTTATATGGAGAGTTATTTTTAAAAACCAGTTGAGCTCCTGTCTGATTTTCAACCAAGAGCTGAAAACAACTGGTTCATCTACTTATTAAATAAATAGTAGAATAAATAAATAAATAAATAGTTTTGAATACCTATTGTCTTCCAGACACCAGTGTAGATGTTAGAGATGAAAAATCAAAAACCATCTCAGTTGGAAAGAATTTTGTTTTGTTTTGTTTTTTTAAAACTGATATGACTTGGGAAGGTAGGTAAACGAAAGATGGCAAAAGAAGAAAATTTCAGGAGATAAGGAGAGAGGAGGGCTTTGAGCAGCAAGATGCCTTACCTAGAGATTATCCTCAAAGGCCTTTGTAGTTGGATAGGTTATTTTTACCTGGAGTCAAAGCAGTAGTTGATTTACACTAAAGTAAGTAGATGAAAAGGCAGAACTAAACAGGCATGGTGTATGTGCTCCTTTTTAAATTATTATTATTTTAAAGAAACTTTAGATTACATAAATGTTACATAAAAAATGTAGGGGATTCCCATATGCCCCACTCCCTTCCCCTCCCACACTTTCCCACATAAACAACATCCCTCATTAGTGTAGTACATTTGTTACAATTGATGAACACATATTGGGACATTGCTACTAAACATGGATTACAGTTTACATTATGGTTTATACTTTGCACCGCATAATTTTGTAAGTTATGACAAAATATATAATGGCCTGAATCCATCATTGCAATACCATGCAGGACAATTCCAATGTCCTGAAAATGCCCCCATATTACACCTATTTTTCACTCTCCCTCCCCTCGTGGCCTTTGGTAGCCACTTGAGAGGTTTGGTGGGACAGCCTGGCCTGGACTCTACTTCTAGCTCGGCCACTGAGCAGCTTTGTGACCTGGCTTAAGTGTCTCAACTTTTCTGAGCCTGAGGAGCCTCATCTGTGCAGCAGATGCCTACAAACTCTTCTAGCAGATTCTCCCTGTGATTATTCTAAATTCTGGCCAGGAACCACAAATACGTGTTACGGGTCAGGGATGGATGTGTGGCTTAGCCCTGCAGACAGCTCACCTAGGATCTATTTTGATTCCTAGAGAAAATAACTCACAATATGTTCTACTATGGGTGGACTGCTCACACCATCTTTAAAGATGAAACAGCCAACCCTTAGTTTTTCCTGTGGATGTGAATTAAGCAGACCTTAAAACCAAATATTTGCCAGGCTTTACTTTATAATAGCTTCTAAATTACCTACTTAAAAAAAAATACTTGTTTAAGATTATATGCTCAGCTCTAAATGCGAGCAGATGTCTTCCCAAAACACCGTCTTCTGATGTACATTTATCTTTACAAAACGGATGTTGAATCTCAAGCCCAAATCAAAAAGGAAAATCATTCCTTTACCCCAAGTTTAGTTTGGGGCAGATTGCCCATGATCCAATTCTTCAAAAATTTGCTTGACTCAAGGAGACCTTTTACAATATCTTTCCTTCCTGCCTGGATTTGGAGAGATGTGTGAGATTGGATTTATTCTGAGCCAAGCCAAGCTTTTGAAATCCCCATAACTGTTCTTTATGGAAATAGGATTGTGGTGCAGGGATGATCCACAAGACTCTCAAGATGAACAGCAAAGCCACAGATTTCTTTTTTATCCCCTCCTCCGTTGTGAGGAATATGATTGCAAGCGCTGGAGTCTGAGCAAGAAAATTGAGTTACATTTCCCTTGAAGTTAAGCGTATTTATATTCCCTTATTTTAAAAAAAAAATCCCCTGGGTTTATACTTCTAAAGCGCTCAACTGGTCTTACTGTGAGTTTCCCTCTGAGATGCCCTCCCTGGAGTGTGCAGCCACTAATCACATCTTCAAGTGCTAAAGTGTCAGTAAGGAACCTAGATGTAAGTATCTCAGGGAAGAGTAAATACAGAACAAGAAGAACTTGCCTGGAACTAAGACCTCATTTAGGGATAATGAAACCACCTGATGTATGTTATTAGCATTTTGGTTTATAAGCAGAATGCTTTCTAAGTGCTTGCTTTCAAGTTTCACCCTCACTGTACTTGTAGCACTTTATTAGGGCTTGGCTTCTTTCCTAAATGTAATTGTTTGTATGTCCAAAAATATACAATGGAATCTTATAAACAAATAGAGAAATTTTAATATTACTCAGTTAACAGAAGCATCTTTTCTTACATCTCATGACCTTTGTACCCATGGGATTTTAGAACAGGGCTCATTAGTGCCTAAACCTGATATAAACCTAACAGAACTTTCTCTCTTGTTGATGAATTAAAAAGTTGCTTTTATAAAATATCAGGGTTTTTTTTTGTTGGTGGTTGCTTGATCTCCCTTCTAGTAGTTTTTAAATGTGGCTCCTTGCTCCACACTCATCCCTAAAAGTTATTTTTCTAGCAAGGAACTGCTCTGGGCCTTCCTGTGACTCTTTTCCCTGCCTCCCACCTCCCTGTGGCCTTTGTGTGCCTCAACTTCCTGTCAACACCGCTCCTTTTATTTATGACCTTGTTTGTTGGCAATTGGGCCCTTTAAATCCTCCTTGGCGTGGGTTTTTCCCACTTGCTAGGGGCTTTCCTCAACCTCTGTTCACTGGCTGGACACCCGAGGCACCAGCAGGCTAGCCTCTTTCTCCTCCTGGGGCTGCCCCGCATTCCTCCCACCTGCCCGGAAAGAGGTTCCCAAGCCTCCGTTAACCACTGGCCCAGAACTTTTCAAGGAACTTTTCAAAGCTCTGGCCTCAGCGCTCTCTCACCTCCATGCGTGGTGGTCGCAGCCAGCTCACATCTTGTGGAGTTGGGGGTGGATGGCAAAAACCTTTGATTCTGCCTGTTGGAAGATTATGGCTTCCTTGTGGTGGAGGTACTGTGCTCTTCCGAGAGTCTATAGCGGGGCTGTCACTCTCCGCCAGGTTCAGAGGTTTGTTGTGTTTTTTTTTATTGTCCCTGTCAGTTAGCAGCCCAAGGTTACTAGCAGCTCTCTGTCAGGGCTTTGATTTTTGTCGGCTCTGGCCAGGTCCTTTTAGTTATCTGCTATCTTTTCAGCTTTGTTCAGGCTGAGCTCTACTTGTCTACTAATTAGCTCTTTGGAGATTTCCCTTTTAAAACTCACTATCACAGAGGACAGGAACCGTTCAAAAGTTTTGTGCTTCATAGAGATTCCATATTCATCCATATCCCATACAGCCATATTTTTAAAATTAAAAGTGGCAGGTCAGGCCAATTTAAGGTATATGAGTAACATCGTCTATAAAGAGAGACCTTCAGATTCTTGATCAGGTATGTAGATGAGTGACAGGGAAAGGAAAAGGTTTACATCAAAAAAACACTGAGGGGTACAAATTAAAAAGAAAACTATCACTCTGGATAACATATTCACATTTTCTTTATCTTCTGGTGTGCAAATATTGTGCTAGCTGAATATAAAAGTAGCACAACTTTAGGGTACAAAAAAACCACACTGTAATAACATCAAGAGTGGTCTTACATCAAGGAGGGCCCTGAGGATGTCTTTGTTGTCAACTTCAGAAGAAAAGAGAGGAACAGAAGAGGAAACTGGCAGAAGGAATAGATGCCAAAGAGAACTCAAAGGATTAGGTCCGGGTGAGGTGATCGGTATTCGAAAACAGTCTGCCTTCTGGCTCTGATCTAAGGGAATAGGCTGGCAGCCAAGCCAGAGGGCATAGCAGCACAAACACACCTTCAGCACACTGCTAGAGGGTTGCCTCAGTGCCTCAGAAATTGTGCTAGCAATTAGAAATAAAGCTATGTGGGAGCAATAGGCAAAAGTATTCTATTTAGGGGTAAAACCCACCTTTTTACATAATTCCCAACCTGGTTGTCCCCTCCACACAAGAATCTTTTCTATTTTTTTCAAAAGCCCCCCTTCTTTTTTTATGCTCCGAAGTATATTTTTCTTTGCTAATTTAGTGCTCTTGAAAGTTGCACTTGCATTGCATTTACACACTGTTAATGCCTGCAAGATGAAAGTAAAAACCTTTGAATATATTAATGTTATAACACAGATGTCTTACTTTTTACTCTTTTTTTTTTCTTAGCAAGTTGATGTGGCTAATAATGATGCAGATTGTGCTGGATGGATGTGCAGATGAAGCAGGGGAATACAGATTAAATAAAAATTTCTTCAAAGCTTACGTTTGCTTCATAATTTAACTTCTGGGCTTGTCTCAGTGGTAATAGGTGCGACCCAGCATCATAACATTGTTCTAAAACATCTCGGCATCATGGGGAAACATCTACCGTAACAGCACGGCTGTGCTTCGAAGTCAGGGGAAAAACATAAGGGGAAAAAGAAAGACTGGCAGTGGTCCCATACAGAGCGGGCTGACCCAACTGCTAATAACGGCAAAGCTGTGAGAACTCAGGGACAAAGGTCCTGTGTTTATGAAATAATCTGCTTTTATACTGTGCTTTGCCTTTTTGTAGCTACATTCCAGACCTCAGCAGCCTCTTCTTTCACGATCTTGAATGTGGTGTGTGCTAGGGGGGTTGCATATTCATGCCGGAAACATATATGAAATGACTCTCTCACTGAGCTCTTTCAAACAATGAATAAAAGGAGGGCGTTGCTGACAAAAGGCCTTGGAGCAGTCACGATAGCATTCTCTTTCACGTGGGCATTCATTCAAGCAAGCACTAGCATGCTGCTATGTGCCAGGGACGTTGCTAGGTCCTGGGGATATGAAGGACGGGTAAAACACATCCTTTTCCCTCAAGGAACTCATAGTGTAGTGGAGAGCACATCCGTGAGCAGAAATCTATCATACCATTTTTTAGAGTTATGAAAAAGTGCTGTGCGAGCTGTCAGGAGGGAATTGTGCTGTGTGCCAGGCCAAATGGGGCGGGACTGCATCTGGGATCTGCATCTCTAATGTGTGAGGAGAAGCTTCCCAGGGCCTGGAGTCATGGAGGAGCAGGCAGTGCAGCGTTGGGGAACGGTGAGAACATCAGCAAGGCTGGAGCTTAGGGGGTCCGGGGTCGAGGATGGGACAGAGAGAGTTTGCAGCAGAGGCCAGAAGGAGTTATGTGCAAAGCTAAAGCATTTGCATTTATCCTACTGGCAAGAAGCAGCCAACTGGAAATTTTTGGCAAAGAGGAGAGGGAGCATGTTCAGATATCCTTTTAACAGCTTCTCTGGCAGCTGTGTGGAGGGACAGTGGCTCCTCCAGAAGAGATTGGTGCAATGAGACCATTTGGGAAGTGCAGTTTTCCAGCCTGGGATGACAATAGACAACTGATGAAAAGAGGTTGGATTCAAGAGACACTGCTGAGGGCCTTAGATTAGCAGAATCAACTCAAAATTTCTGCCAGTGACCACCTCATTCTCCAACCCATCTGCTACTATCTGAGGGAGGCAATTCCAAGGTTTTTGAAAATTCCAAACTTCCTTCTGGGTAAAAAGAATTCAGTCACAAGGGTCTAATAAGATAGGGAAAGAGAAGGCATTCTTCTCTCTTACCTGGTAAGCTCTGTGAAGACAGACAGCAGCCAACCCACATCCACCACGTTCTTCCCCACAGCACCTAAATAGAGCACCGAAGATGAGATATTTCATAAAGCTTTTACTGAATGAATAAATCAAATTTAGTGACACAATTGGAGTGCAAAAAAAAAATCCACAAAAAATCCAGAGATTGTAAAAAGCATTGCATTTGCTTGAAATAGTAACTAGAGTATAAAGATTACTTGATTTTATTTTTATTTTGAGAGAAAGGAAGTGATCAGTTTATTGTGCTCTCTGAAGACAAGTGCAATCCCTCTCTGGAAATAATATTAAAGTATATAATATGTAGGGAACAGTCTAGAATGCTGATATCTTAGCCTCCCGAGTAATATCCACAGCATGTCTACCTGGTTACATGGCAGCTTTGGTTCAAGGGGTGCCTGCCCCAGGCTTATGCTATTTGGATGTGGTGAGCAACTCATGCTGCATGAAAAGGTAGCGGATGTTAGTAAATGCACTAAATGTTGCTGATTTTCCTTTGAAGCAGTAAGTGAACAAGGGCAGACAGGGACAGCTGTGCAGGCTGTGTCCTGCACAAGGACTCCCTGCGGAGGGGCAAGTGGCAACTGAAATCTAAGAGCTGTGGCCCATCTGGAGGGACACCTTTTCTTAATCACAGTTAGGTGCTGGGTGGGAGGATGGGGCCCAGCATTGAAGGTAAAAGAACTAGAAGGAATGGAAAATAGTATTGCTGAAACCAGTTTCCTGGAAAATATTCCTAATCTACTCACTCCTCCAGGTATATGGTGTCCTTTTATATTATCTTCCCCTTATTTCCCCTCTGTGGCTTTTGGGATCTGTTAAGTCTTTTTTTTTTTGCACCTTCTCTCTCACACTCAACATGGCTCGTACAGCTTTAAGGGGTCTAAAAGGGAACAGGCATGCACAGTGTCTTTAAACACGATTGACACAGCCATCTGTCAGGTGCCTAGGGCACCTGGGAGACAGTGCCCTCCATGCTTGCCTGGCCAACTGGTTGACTGTGGGACCCTAATAACGACATTATCAGAGTGCAAGCATCATCCACCAGATGAAACTTCAGACATTACTTATGGATGAAATGAGGTCAGAGTAGGTCAATAAAGACAAGAGATGAGCTGGCCATGACAGATGTCCAAGCTGTCCCTGAGATGCAACATCACAGCATTGGAGCTGGGCTGCGTCCTCCCACCAAGAATGGCTTCTGTCCACCGGGGCCACTATTGCCATGCAGTGTTTCAACCCCAGGGCACGTCTGCCGGGCAAAGCTACTCTCCTGGATGGGGATGAGGGCAAAGCAAGCAAAACACTGCTTTTGAGACCATGAAAGCATTAATCTCATGCTTGTGCTCTTTTTTGTGAACATTACCGTCAGGCTGAGAGCTTCATGAGAGCAACTATTAGCATCGTGGTCAGTCATTAAGCATTGATCTGAATGAAAGCATGCATTCAACCATGAATGAATGGATGGTCTGGCAACCGCAAAATACAAACAGCCTAGTAGGGAGAGTTGGGGAGAGAGTTTTATAAGAGGAGGTCACATGGAAAAAATTTAAGTATACTTTTTAGGTCGTTCAGTACAATAAAAAGGTCTGCCCCTGTGAGTGATAGTTCACTACCGTTTGTCTAATGTTCTGGAGTAGAAATACGAATTTCGAGGTTCACCTGGGGGATTTCACAAGATTTATTCTATCTTAACAAGTATGAAAAACCACAAATGGAACCTCAGAACGAAATCAGCCTTTTATAAATATTTCCCTTACCTAGGGCTAAAACCATTAATAAAGGTAATAGATTTAGATATTTCAATTTATCATTCAAAAAATTTATATTTTCCTCCACCAGAATAAAAGAGTCTTACATTGAGCATTGGTTATCCTATTAGGTGTTGCCTAAGACCCTTTTAATTTCACCTGGAACATTGCCCAATTGTAGGCATCACTTAGAATGAAATACCAACATAATATAAGCATTATTTGTGAAAAATAATAATGAATATTAACCTCAAGGAGCTAAAAGTTTAAAAAAAGCTAAGTTCCCCTTTCCAAGTATAACAAATCAGTCCACTTTAGGTAAAAAACATGTCCAGAGCTTTTTACTATAAACACAATGAGATAAGAAGTTTTCCTTCTGGGGAAGCAAAAAAAAAAAAAAAAAAAAAACCCACATTTCTAGGCTTCAAGCACTTTCTGCTTATTGCTCAATCTCAAATGTAGTTTCCTTCTGTTGCACTTTATTTTAATGTCATTCTTTGTACAGATGAAAGTTTTGTTTGAAAAAAAGAGAGAGAACAAGAATATGTAGAGAGTATGGGCATGATGGCTAGAAGGGATAGCAGTAGTGATGTGACCTGGGAATTCTCTTCTATGTCACCAAACTCCCCCCTCTGTGAGTGTAGCAAAATAATTGGCCAACATAATTAATTATGAATCTGCATAACTTCAGACTTTGAACATGCGATCAGTCCTTTGACAGACTAAAACGGATGCTTCACCAGACTTTTATTCTGAAAGCAAAATGGAAAAGGCTGGATATTCGTTGATTTGTAAATAAGGAGCTAATCCTTTCATAGGAACTTATCTGAAACCTTAGAATGTTTTCATCCCAAATGGGAGAGGGAATTATCATGAATGATAGCCCTTCAGTCCTAGTAGTGTTCATATGTGTCTTAAAAGGAAGATGTTGTAAGCTTATTTACTTAGGAGATAGCAGTACCATAAGAGCAACAACAACAAAAAAAACCCTAATGTCTTACTAATCTGCAGTTAGAAAATGAATCAATTATATTTACTGAAGACCCATGGTGAGCAGAGCTCGTTAACAGGTACCATGGAAAGGTATAAAGAACATGGTAAATGGATTCCCTTCCCTCAAACGGCCTGCAGTCAAATGGAAGAAACATTTATTAAAAAATGTATGTGAATGTACAAAAGTCAGAACATACAAAATCAATTCCAACCAAACACCCTGGAGTTCACGTAGAGGTGCCTCACTGATAGGATAATTTCATCTGAAATTGTCTCAAAAGATCAACTGCCGGGCACATAAATGCAGCCGGATGACGGTATTATACACCGTATAAACATGTTCATTTTCTGTCATAGCATTTATTTATTGTGAGATAGGACAGGAATTATTACATAGTAAGATCATATGATAAAGGTAGTAATACAATTACTCTAATAATTGTTTTAAATAGACTACATTTTGTTTTAGCTATAAAGAAAAGGAGGTAATTTGTAGATTTGTACATTTTTAACTTGTAATATTTAAAACATACCTGAAAGATAAGTTTCTTAGGATAATTGGGAAGGAATGTGGCACATCTCTATGCTAATTTGGGGTTTTTAAAATTGGAAGGCAAGGAAGGACAGGCATTTTAACAGATTTTTCCCCCTTCACTTTGAGAATTACTAATAAAGACTATCTTAATTTTAGTAGCTATATATGATAGCAAAAGGAGAAAATGTCTGGTTCTAAGAAACAATTTCTCATAGAAAATTCTAACGTTAGCAAAAAAAATCTCATGAACGTTTGCAAAGAATAAGCAGAAAGTCTACTGAGTACAGAAATACTGGCTGCTACATTTTTTAATAAAGATTTAATCACTCTAAAACAGCAATGAGACCATAATAAACAACTTTAATTTTAGGCTGGAACATGGGTACAGTAAGAAGTTACTGATCACTGAATTTCATTTAATAAAGTGGGGAGACAAATTAATTTTTAACAGGAATCACCCTTCTAAATAACTATTTTTGCCAGTGAATGGTTAAACAAGTTAACCACAATTTTAACAGCTCTAAGTTACCACATTTTTTGAAGAGGTAGTGTGATTTGATTTAAATGATAAAAACCTTATTTCAAGTCCATCTCAGTCATAAATGACCTGGCTTTTTGGAGTCCCCTTTAACATTTTGCTATGCAATCTGTGGGGATATTATAAGAAATAATATGCAATTAGCAAAGTCAAAAACACAGTAAGAAGATCTGTAAAGCCTGGGTAAAATTGCCATATATAAATTCCCTATTTATTTAAATTCTTTAATCAAAAATCCAATTACTTATGATATATCGCTAACAGCTTAATATAATAGTAATTTGTATTTAAACTTATAAACCTGGAAATTTTGTAGGATCTTCTGAATCAGTTTTGAAGAAAGCCTACATGTATTTTATTTGATTCCTTGTTTTTATTCAAATCAAACTGCGATCCAAAAAAGGGAGGGAGAATTGAAATGGCATACCATAAAACAAATTTTAAAAAAGATCTTTAAAATAACGATAAGCTACTTAAGTACAGCAGAGATAATATTTTAATAAAAACGTATTTCTTTTCTGGAACTGTAGGAATTGTAGGGAAAACCTGACAAATGCTGTGGGGATGTGAGGGAACAGAAAGGCCTGGCCAGGTGAGGCTCAGTTTCCCTACTGTACAAGCAGGAAGTCTCTACATTTCCACGTACTCACTTTCTAGTATTCTAATTACACGGGTCAGGAAGAATGCTTTCACTGACACATCCTGCAGGAAGAGCAAAGGCCAAAGATCTGAAACCAACCTGAATATACATCACAAATTCACAGGGGCATTGCTCAGTGAAGCACCGTAAGCGGAAAAGAATCTGAGGTTGAAGTACGAAGAATCAAATCCTGGAATCATGTTATCTTCGTCATCTCATCTATACCAAAAGCAATGTTCACTTTAAAAAGTGCATAAAAATGCATTGTGTTTGAATTAATTTTAAACATGCTAATACGCTACTTTCTACAAATCAAAATTTATTTGTACACGTGTTTAAAAATCCTGACATATTCAACTGGATATTTCTGTGATGTAATAATGTTTTAAACAGGTAACTTTTTCAAAGCTATTATTATCTCCCTAAGATGTTAGATGGTAGTGGGGAAGGGGAAGAAGGGAACCTTAGTTATTTTTCATAAAGCTGTTGAAGCAGAGCAGTTTGTCGGTTCCCTCCTGCTTGACAGGTGTTTCTATCTGGCACAGTGAGAAGTACTGCAAGCCGTGGAAATGATGAGATCTGTGTACAGCAGGTTGAAATGTTGGGAGAAAGTTGGGTTCCAGCTGAGAATGTTGCACCTTTCATTTCTTATGGTTGAATTAGAGTGGGCTGAAAACTATAATTAGAAATTATGCTAGATAAAAAAAAAAGCAACTTCTGTGTCATAAAAGCAATGTGGGTTCTACCTGGTCCCTTTTGGGCTAAGTAAGCTGTTTGATCAGCTTCTCTCAGTCTCTGCGGATGTCCTCATATGAGTCTAATTGAAGGACTCCTGTTCTCTTTTTATTTTTGCTCTATGAAAAATGTATTGGAGATGTCTTATAATGAACTTTGATATGGTGAAATGATAATAATGTCCTAATTATACATAAAAATGTAATTACACTTGCTTCTATTATAGAAAAACTCCCGTTATAATGAAGTGTTATGTTGGAAGAAGATTTTCATTATAGGCGGACTCCTTTACTTGTTAATTTGAGCTCTGATTCATCACTTTAATATTAAAAAAGTTCTTTGTAAGTTACTTTTGATGTGTCTCATTTATGGTTCACTTCACTTCCTGGGCACCACAAGAAGCCCAAATCCAAACTTCTTTGAAAGACACTTAAAAATACATCTTTCAAAAGGAGTTCTTTCTATGTGGTGAAACAGCAATAGTCAGGAAAAGTATTACCGAACTTCTCATTTACTTGAGCTGGGAGAACTTTTGTTTTGAAATTTGAAAGGAATAAAAGACTACTCAGATGTTTAAAAACCTGGCAGTGCATGCAGAGGTAATATAGTGACTATTTAAAAATAGATTTTAGCAATAATCAATTCTACAGGCAGCTTCATGGCATTCAAACAATCTGGCTCCAGGTCTCCTCCTTTTGGGATTGCACAGACCATCACTTCACTAAATAAGTGCAAAACTGAGAAGTAAGGCATATCTGCTTTCTTTGCTATTTGTAAAAAATCTGGTCAAAGTCTTGGCAGAAAAAAAAAAGATTAGATCTATTAGTTAAAATTAGTTTTGAGATATTCAGTATTATTTGGGTATTCAGCTGGATCTGACCACCACCATCACAGGAAATGACTATTTCAGCATTAGCACCAGCAGAATGAGATTAAGCTGTGAATTGTGAGAATCAACAAGAAAATTTAATTGAAATGAAGGAGGCATTCATAAGAGTGTTGCAAGAAAAATCTAAAATTTAACCTACAACTACGACAGAGTATTATATATATTTTAGGACATCAACTTTCAGATTTTAAGGAGGGTTAATTAAGTGGAAAATATAATTTATTCTTAAAAGTGTGACTATGATTTAAATAGGTCTATTTTTCATAACATCAGAACCACTACTATATTTATTTGTAAGACGAATAGGAATCTTGAAAATTTGAGAAAATTCCAACTTCTTTTTTATACTTTTCTTGACACCTTGACTTCAGGTATTTCAGGATAAGTTTAGTTATGGAACTTTAAAGGGATTATACTTGATTCCTTCTTCTCCATGGCCTCAACTTAATATCCACTCTTTTAGTGAATCTCCATGATTCTGCCTCTCAAATAGTTTAAACTAGCACCATCTCTCACTTGGTGTATTGGGGTTCTCCAGAGTAATGGTACCAATGGGGTGTCTCTCTCTCTCTCTCTCTCTCTTTCTCTATCTATCTATCTATCTATCTATCTATCTATCTATCTATCTATCTATCTATCTATCTATCTACCTATCTAGAGATTTACTATAGGAACTGGCTCATGTGACTATGGGGATTGGCAAGTCTGAATGCTGTTTGAGAGGCTGCAAGCTGGAAACTCCAGTGAAGGTGCAGTTGTGTTCCCCAGGAGATGTTGGCCATCTGAAGAGGCAGAAATTCTTTCTCCTGACCACTGAAATCCTCAGTTCTCGCTTCTAAGACCTCCAACTGATTGGATGAAGAGATTCCCCACATTACTGAGGTAAAAAATCTTTGTGGCTTGTAGATGCAGTCAGCCAGGGATGAAATCAACTGATTATAGATGCAAATTCATGTATGAAATACCCTCACAGTAACAATCAGGCCGTGCCTGCTTGACCAAACAACTGGACATCATAACCTAGCGAATTTGGCACTTGAACTTAACCATCACACCTGGATTCCTGTAATGGCCTCTCAGTCTCTTTGCTTCCTCTCCCATCTGTTTTCCCTATATCTTTAGTGATGTTATAAAAACATAAACCAGATCATGCCACTTTGCTGAAAAAATCCTTTCCCCGTAGTCCTAGTGATCTCAGAATAAAATGCAAGCTCCTTACATGGCACAAAGGCTCAAAATGATCTGATTCCTATATAGCCCTTCAACTTTCCCTTCCTGCACCAAACTCTTCTCAGATACACTTTGAGTCCCTTGAACACATTAAGCTCTGCTCCCTCTGCCTGGAATGCTCTTTCCCCAAACTTTCCATGACTGTATCCTTTCAAGTCTCAGTTTCAATGTTACCTTACCTGACAGTCTGCCTGAGCAGGCCCCAACTTCACTGGTTTTCTTTCATAGCATCCTGCCACTGAGAATCTAGCGCTTCTTGTCCTCCCAGATTTACCAGGCATTTCCATGCCACCAGATCACTCTGCTCTTGCTCTCTTCTCTTACTGGAGTGGATTTCCCATGTTCGGCAAACTTTCAAATTCTTTCTTGTCTTTCAAGACAGTTCAAATGCCACCTCCTCTCTGAAGCTTCCCCTGATATCCATATTCAGAATTAATTCTCCTTACATTTCAGTAACACTTTATTTATAGTATTAATTGTGTACAGGTCTGTCACCTTCATAATCACACTTCTGGCTGTTTCGGATAGTTTTCTAGTATGAATTTTTCTATTTTTAAACAACATTTAATTTATGCCTTCCCCTTAACCTCCTTTCAGCAATTTTATAATTTAACAGGCAAAGAATATTTTCACTTATAAAACAGAACTGGCAAGTAAATAAATCATATCAATTTTTTCATAGAAGTCTTCTTAGATCATTGTTGATTGTTAGACTTTAACATGTGAGTTAGTTGTATAATAATTCAAATGTCTATTCTTTTCATTAAAGGCAACTTAAGGAGAACATTTACTACTTTCTTTTCTCCTCTACATTTTTACTTCTATTAAAGGGAAGATGGGGGTCCAGCATTTAGCAACAAACAAGCTGATGCAAATGATATCTTAAGACTGTAAATAGTACTGCTGGTATCTTAAACATGAGAACATGTATTCATAAGCCACAAAAGAGAATATGGGACTTAATATTAACAGAAGTTAGACATAACCAAGTTTAATCTTTACCCTTTGAATTTCAAAAAAAAAATTACACAATAAGTTTTTAGGATGATTTATTAGTAGGTAATTATGATTAGATGGCATACTTGAATGCTGCTCAAAGAGGTGGCATAGCAAGTAGTGATATATTAAATTCGAAAGAATGGGGATTTAGAATCGACAAAGTTCCTGTGTGTTTTCTGGACATATTGAAGTTTCTATTCTTCTACTTGTATGATCATTCAAATTGTCTCAATTTAAATGTTAAAAATATATAAATGAATGTGCTTATGGATCATATCTGAAAATATATTTCAAAGATCATTAGTACCAAGAAAATCTTTCTCAAAATACTTGTTGTATCTTAACAATGTCTTCTTTCCTTAAAATCTATCCCACTTTTTATCCTCTTTCCATAACAGGCATTTGAATCCAAAAGGTCGAGTCTAAAATAACACCAGTTGTGGTATTTCTGACAGAATTACCTTCAGCTGCATCTAACAGAAAACCCAAACTGCAATGGCTGGAACAAGATAGAGGTTGAGTTTTCTCTTATGTATGAGAAAAGGCACTGAAGGGCTATAGTGGAAGCACCCCGGTCAATGGGGACTCTGTTTCTTCTACCTTTGTGCTCCACCATTCTTAGTCATGGCTTCTATTATCAAAATTGACATATAGCCCAAGATGGCTGCTAGAGCTCTGGCCTAACAACAACATTCCAGGCAAGAGGAAAGAGGGAGGAGTGAAAGGGCAAAAGGGAATGTCTCCCAGCTGAGTCAGTTCCATGACAGAGATTTCCAAGAAACCCTACTCAATATCTTTTGCTTGTATCTCATTAACCACTCTTACTTACAAAGGAAGCTGAGAAATGTAGTCTTTTCTCTGGGCACACTGTTGTTTGGAATAAAAACATGATATTTTGAGTAAGGAACAAGGGGAGAATAGATATTGGAAAAGCCATATACCATAATGCTGAAATGCCTTATGCACTTGAATATTAATGTTTGCAACCTTACCTCATGCCCCCTCCTGCTCACTCACTATACTCCCACCATACTAATTTCCTGGTAGGGCCCAGAACCCAGACATTTTTTCCTATTTTATAATCCCTACAATTGCTTTTCCTTCTGCATGGAAAACCTACCGTCTGACTTCTTCCATGGTTGGCTCCTTCTCATTTTCCAGGTCTCAACTAAAATGCAGTCTCCTCAGCAAGACCTTTCTTCATAACTCCAACCTATAGTATCCTCTTCCTCCTCCTCCCCTGTTATTCTCTCCCATAGCACTCTGTTTTTATTCTTCAAAACACCTAACACAATCAGCAGTTGCTGCCCTTATATATTTATTTGTTAGTTATTATTTCTATATCCCTGAAGAGAGGGCAAACCCTACGAAGCAGAAATCAAATCTGCACTGGTCCTTGCTGTCTTCCCAGAACTCAGCCTAGTTCCTGGCACATTGTGGGGTTCCATAAATCTGTTAAACAGAAAGCAGGTGTAGCACAGTTGTTGAGCACCTGCTTCCCATGTATGAGGTCCCGGGTTCAATCTCTGGTACCTCCTAAAAACATCATAAATCTTTGTTAAACAATGGGAAGGAGCACCAAGAAAATTGTTATTTACCTGATATATAAAAAGATCACCTTGCCTACATCATCCTTTTGTGTGACCAAGTCACTCCCAGCCCCCTCTTACAGTTATGACCTATATGAGTCCTGAGAATCAGTCTTCAAAGGTGGTAACCTTAGAGGCAGTCAGTTGGCGGGAATAGCTCTGCTGAACCCGAGGGCTTACCTCCTTCTTTGTGAAATGATGTAAAAGATGGATTAATCTGCAAGTGAAGCTGGGCTCTGCAAAAGCCACTTTAACATCATGGTATTCTCCAATGTTTCTCATAGGAGACTAATCAGACCATCCATGCACTTTTTTTTGTGCTGTTAATAGGCCAGAAGTTTATGGAGAAAGGTGAAGCTAAAGAACTTCATATTTTACCTGGAATCCTTAGGATATAAATGAAAAGATGCAAGGGGAAAAAGATGGATGGAATGAAGGAAGGGAAGAAGAGATAGTGGAGGGGAGAGATAAACTAAGCATATGGTCCCTTCAGTTGCAGAGGAGAAGTTTTCATCATGGCAGTGCCTAATCTTTGGAGAATTGCTGGAAGACATTTTAACATCTATTTCTTCAAGGAGCTCATTAGGGCGATGAAAAGCCCATGATGAAGGGGCAGTACCATGTTTGAAGAGCTAGGGGTTCCTGTTATCCTGAATTATTAAGCAGTCAATATTCAGTGGCCCGCTGCCTGCCTGCCTGTCTTCAGCAGGTGGTGTCCCTTTGCTTTTCTCAGGAAGGCAGCTGCTTGCTCCTAGCCTCCCCAGAGCGTGCAACGGCCATTTGTTTCGATTTAAGACAGACACTGTCATTATTTTGTGCAGAACTTCACAGAAATATTTCCTACTAAATGCTTGAACCATCTGAGTAGCACCAGGCAGGCTGCTGGCTTCATTAATAATGCATCCAAGCTTATCAATAGGGTTAGACAACTGGTATTTAGAAGCTTCCTCAGAAGGCGTGAGGTGTTTTTTTTTCCCTCACACAATTTAGCTTCATTCTGTCAGTTCCTTCATGTTGACATTATATCCAACTGGGTTCTGAAAAGCAGAGGTGCTAAAATCCCGTTTCAGCTGTTCTCTTGCTTTGGAGCACTTCTTGACAGAGCTAAGTCCTGGTGGTTGGCCTTCCTGCCTTTCTTTCTTTCCTTCCAGGTGTGCTGTAAAGGGAAACTCTTTCCGATCACTTCCCTTTAAAGCTCATTATAGGGTGGCTCCTCACACCCAGTTCATCTGGGCTAGCTCTTGTTGGCACTCTGTTCTGGCCTCCAAAGGTTTTAGTAAAGCACAGTAGGACTGAACTCTAGGACATGTAGTCTGTGCACAGAAAGCTACATAAATAATTTTAGATCACTTACAGTCACAAAAGGAGCAATGCACCTTCTAAACCTTTGGGCTTGAATAAACACCCACTACTATGCAGAGTTCAAGCTATTGGTATGTCAGCAACCAGTTTGTACCTTGACAGAAAGCAATGCCATAAGTAAAGAGGGTTCTCTGAGATCCTGCTGGGTATCAATGAGAGAAAGAAAAGCTGTGGAAGTAAAATCAAAATATTGTTTTTCGGGAGCAGATGTTGCCCTAGTGGTCGACCACCCACCTCCCACATGAAAGGTCCTGGGTTTGGTTCCCAGTGACCTAAAAAAACAAAAACAAACAACAAGCTAAACAAAGGAATAAACCAACTCAGGGAAAATGATGTGGTTCGGTGGTTGGGCATCAGATTCACATATACGAGGTCCCGGGTTCAATCCCCAGCCCCTGGTGCCTTAAAAGAAATAAATAAATAAAAATAAAAATAAATATTATTTTTCAATGCTGGAGTGAGGAATATATGAATGTAGCACTTGATGAATACTCAAGGCTTTCTTTTTAAAGTTCGTGTATCATTCTTGTTTATAAATTTTTTTTTCTGTAAATCTAAAACTTCTTTAAAGATAAAATTTATTGCTATATATATATATCTCCAAGTGAGGTTCATAGAGCTGGTATTAAAAGTCCCATTTGTAATGGTGAAATTGTACTAAGGAAGCTCAAGGATTTCTCTAGAGTGATGCAGATAGAAATATATCATGTAAAAATGACACATACATAAAATATATCTGCACATGTGTAACGTTTAATGTAGAAATCAAATTGCAGGTTCACAACCAATTATTATTATTATTATTTTTTTAAAGATTTATTTATTTTATTACATATCTCCCCTTCCCCCTGCTGCGGCGACACGCCAAGAGTGGTCACTGCGCAGGCGTGGCTTTCCCCGCTTGTGGGCGGTCTCTGCGTCCGTTCACGGCCGGCGCTTGCTTCAGTTCGCGGGTGGCTGGCTGCACTCCATCCGCGGGCGACCTGCCCTGCCCGTGGCAGCTCTTGCCCTGTCCGTGGCAACTTCTTGCCCTGCCCACGGCGGCTCCGGCCCGCCCATGGCAGCTTGCCATTCTCAAGGCGGTCTGCCCGCTAGGAGAGGTCCCCGGGAATCGAATCCAGGGCCTCCCATGTGGTATGCCGGCGCCCTATCCACTGGGCTATCGAGCCGGCCCCCACAACCAATTAAAAACTCTTCACTAGCTTGCATTTTTCCTTAAAAGAAATAAAATATGTGGTCGGCAGAAAAAAAATGGCCTCCCAAAGATCTCCTTGTCCTAACTCCCAGAACTTGTGACTATGCTACATTACAAGGCAAGTGGGAATTAAGTTGCAGATAAAGTTGTGGTTGCTAATCCGCTGACTTTGGGATGGGGAGACTATGCTGGATGATCCGGGTAGAACTAATGCCATCACAAGGGTCCTGAAATGGGGAAGAGGGAGGCAGAAGAGTCAGAAGCAGAGAGATGGTAGTGAGAAAAACTGGACCAGTTATTGCTCGTATTGAAGATGGAAAAGGACCACACTTTAAGGAAGGCAGGCAGCCTCAGGAAGATGGAAAATGTAAAAAACAAAACCAGATTCTCCCCTAGAGCTCTGCCTACAACTTGATTTTAGCCCAATGAGAGCCATTTTGGGCTTCGTCCAAAACTGTAAGATAATACATTTGTATTTTGTTAAACCGTTAAGTTTCTGGTAATTTGTTACAGCAGCATTAGACAACTAATATAAAGCAACTTCTAGAAAAAGCATGAAAATTATGAATACTGAAACAAAGAGAAGGTGAGCAATGAGATCAAAATGGCTACCTAAGAAATGACCACTCTTCTACATCAATGGCAGCACAGCATTTCTTGAGAGCTATCTAGTCCTATTTATCACAAATAATAAAATTAACCATATTTCTTAAGGAAGAAATTGTACTTCTTGGGATTTTCCTTTAATGAACGATATGTGATTTCATAAGCATACTCCAACACACATTTTTGGAAGAATGATTTGAAATACTAAGCAATTAGAAACAACCATAATATGCAACGGTGTGGGTTTGGATGGAGTAAATTATGGTACACAGTGCATATTATGCAGCACAATGTGTGGCATAGTATTGCACACCAAATGTGCTGACCCCTGCAATTTCCCCAAATATGGGAACTTGGCTGCATAATTTATGGTAGTGGGTGACTGTAGTTGCACTCTCCCTTGGAAAAAAATACTAGTACAGTGCCATTTATATAGAATATACACATTTATACGTATATATAATTATATAAGAGTAGAGTAAAAGATTCAGAAGATATTATCCATGTTCATTTCTAGGTTTAAGGATTGCTTTATTCTTTTTCAAATGTTTCTAAAATGAAATTGTATTATTTTCATATATAGAAAAAGTCTAAAACTTGTCTTGACAGAGCTGGACTCACTTGTGGTTTCCCTACACATGGCTCTTCTGCCCCTTCTATTTGAACCTATAGTTAGTGCTATACTTGATAGGTGTATGTCCACCTATCTTTGGTCCGTCCATTTGCCAGTTGGGCCCTGAATCTCAGCAGAGTTGCAACACCTACTCTCTAGTTCATTGGCCTCACTCAGGACAACTAACAAGGTGCTGATGTTGGACAATGACCATCCCAAGGAACAGAGAGAGTCTGCAACTGCAAGCAAGAGAGTTCCATCCATCTGCCCCATAGGATCTAAGCCCCATCTCAATAAGAGGCAGAGTGGGCATCACCATGCCCAAATCCTCAAGACTGGGAAACGAACAATGGACTAAAATAGACTTACTATTATTCTACTATAGATTTATTGTTATTCTAGCAATGGAAGAAGTTTTATCATTGATGTGGAGGCAGTGGCCACTCGAGGTTCTAAGGGGAGAGAGAGGGAAAAATAGGTGTAATATGGGGGCATTTTCAGGACATTGGAATTGTCCTGCATGATGTTGCAGCGACAGATACAGGCCATTATATATTTTGTGATAACTTAACACAATTGCACAAGACAGAGTGTAAACTATAGTCCATGGTAAGTAGCAATGCTTCAATATGTGTTCATCAATTGTAAAAAATGTACCACACTAAGGAAGGATCTTGTTAATGTAGGAAAGTGTGGGAGGGAGAGTACGGCATATGGGAATCCCCTATATTTTTTATGTAACATTTATGTAATCGAAAGTTTCTTTAAAATAAATAAAATTTTAAAAATTGTCTTGAAGAAATACCTTTCCTTTGTTCAAGATAGGGGAGAATGAGACCATTTCCAGTTGTAAGCACACTATCCTTTGCCCAAAAATGAATGACTATTAAGACATTTAAAGTGGTAGGACTTTCTGAGCTAAAAGTATTGTCACATACAGAGAACTGAATTGAGATGGGTTATGCTATCATCAACAACTGACAGCCCGCATTTAACCCTAAAGAGGAAAGATGTTTGAGGGCCTTTTGTTCATGAGGTGAAGAAGGGTGTTTGGAAGCCAGTGGGTAGGTAGGTCAGAGAATAATTGCCCTTCTGGCACTGCTGGAGTTCTCTTTTTGGTCTTTATGGAGTGTCAGTGTGAACCAGCCACAGAAGGCTCATCAGACAGAAGAAAGAGCTTTCCTGGCTTAACTGAAAGCTTGCTCCTGCTTTAGAAGCCTCTGCTTTCATTAATCGATTTGTGATTTCATAGCAGTCAGTTTATCTTTGGCTCACAGATGGGCAGGGAATATGGATTTTGCAAAATAAACAAATAATATATATTAGATCAGGGGTTCTTAACCAGGGGTCTGTGAGCTTGAACATTTTGAAATTCAAAAAAACGTTATTCTTATGGGGACATGTTGGTACAGATGTGATATATTTATTAGATAATACACAGTATAGTGTGGACTTAGTAAGGGGTCCGTGGTTTTCACCTTACTATCAAAGGTGTCCATGGAACAAAAAAGGTTAAGAACCCCTGTATTAGATAATAGATAATATGGTTGATGTATAGCTATGGATATGTCATTAAAACTTCCATAGGCATTGAAACAAATTTTCATTTTATTGAGCACAACTACTCTTTTAAAAGTAGTATTTCAATGTTGCTATGATGGAGTTGATGGGTAAATTAGATTAGTTTTTTATAGTTTGGGACAAATTTTTTTTATTTTTATTTTTTTATTTTATTACATATCCCCTCCCACCCCCTTTCTGCTTGCTCTTGCTGTGTGTCCATTCTTCTGTGTTTTTCTATGTCTGCTTCTTGTCTCCCC
>PVKH010005899.1:0-21592 GCA_004027955.1 Chaetophractus vellerosus
GGAACTGCTGGAGCAATCTCTGCTTTTGCCACAAGACCAAATGGGGAAAAAAATTCAGTTCCTGCTAGCTGTTCCTTTCAGGAGACTTGTCAAAATGATTGACACCCATCTTCCTCAGGAATAAAAACAAGCCCTTCTCCTAGCAGAGCGAGGGCCTTCCAACCTCTCAACAGGGTAGATGTGGTTCAGGGGTCCCTGGAGAAGGAACAGGTGTCACCAACCCCTCCCAGCCAAAGATTATCATTACATTTTATGCATTTGCATTTTAGATCTTGTAGGCAGTAAAAAGTGGATTGCAAACCCAAAATACTTTATTACAGGCTTTTATAATTACCCATGTTATTATTCTTACTGCAGACCTTCATTCATTCATGTGGCTACAATGAATTCACAATTGTCCTTTCCTTTCAACCTGCAGAACTCACTTTAGCATCTCTTGTAGGGCCAGTCCAGTGGTGAAAAACTCCCTCAGCTTTTGTTTATCTGGGAATGTGTTAATGTATCCCTTATTTTTGAAAGACAGTTTTGCTGGATGTAGAATTCTTGGTTGGTGTTTTTAATTTTTGCTGTCAGCACTTTAAATATGTCAACTCACTGTCTTCTTGCCTACATGGTTTCCATTGAGAAATCAACACAACTTTATAGAGGTTTGAGGCTTCTATACATGACTGCTTGCTTCTTTCTTGCAGCTTTCAGAATACTCTGTCTTTGTCACTCAGCAGTTTGATTGTACTGTGTTGTGGTGGGTGTCTGTTTAGGTTTATCCTCTTTGGAGTTTACTGAATATCTTAGGTGTGTATATTCATGTCTTTCATTAAATTTGGGAAGTTTTCTGCTATTATTTCCCTGCCTTTTCTCTTTTCTTCTCTTTCTATGATTCCCACAATGCATATATGCATTGATGCATATATGTTTGACTGATTCCCACAGGTTCCTCAGGATCTGTTCACTTTTCTTCATTCTTTCCTCATTCCATCCTCAGACTGGATGATTTCGATTTCTTATCTTCCAGGGTCACTGATTCTTTATTCTGCCAGCTCCAATATGCTGTTGATTGCCTTGGGGGAATTTTTTATTATTTTTTTTCACTGTGGTCTTCAGCTCAGCTTGGCTCCTTTTTATAATTTCAATCTCGCTGTTGATATTCTTTGTGTCCATCTATCATTTTCTTGATTTCCTTTGGTTCTTGTCCATGCTTTCCTTTAGCTCTTTGAGCATATTTAGGACCTTTTAAAAAATATTTTTCTGGTATAACACTCTTTTGGTCCTCTTCATTGATAGTTTCTAATGCTTTAACCTTCTCATTTGCCTGGACCACCTTTTGCTTCCCCTGTTTTTTTTTTTTTTGTATGTTTATTTTATTGTGTTTTTGCTGCAATTTAGAGTCCGAGGCATCTGTTCCTTAATCAAAAAGAAAAATAAAAGAAAGAAAGAAAGAAAAAAATGAAAACACTTTTCTTGCCCCTTGCTTATTGACCTATGCAAAAACTCTTCTTCAGAGCTTATCCATACAATGAGTTTTGATAACAGCTCCAGGCCAAAGCATATGGACTTCCCTGGTCCTTTCTGTTTATATTTCTTGTCTGGGCATATGCATTTGTCCCTAGGAATTCCCCCTTTTTCACAGTTCTGAATGCCCCCTCGTCCCTTGAAAATAGTGTCCGTATGGTCTGTGCACTGCACTATATTTTCTGTAGCCAGCAATACCTTGTCTTCAACATCCATCTGACTTCTCTCCCACAGCATTCTGTAGGAGAGCTCTGTGAGCTGCCTTCCACATGCAAGGCATGCTCCAAGATGTGTGCTATGGGCACGAGATAGTGTAGGAACTTACCGTTGTAGCATATACTGTAAATACTGCTGCTAGTTTAAATGCCATCTTTTAGTTTGTGGTTTCACCAGGGAGTTAGCAATCCAATCATTAAAGCATCTATTTAAATGAAAATAGATGCTTTAAATTGTATTTTTACTTAGTCTTAGGGTTTAGCAAGCAATGTGTTGGTACCACCCCTGAAGACTTATACAGGTGTATTTTAACATATGTGTTACATATTTATCCATATTCAGATCATCTTTATTAAGTGACTATTTTCTTTTACTTAAAAAGTCTTGCACTATTACTAATTCTTGGTTACTACTTTTTTGTCAACATAATAGGTTTTGTTTTTCTCTTGCAGGGTTTGAACCTGAAAAGACTAGAAGCAGTACAGGGAGGGAAAGAGGTAAGAATGTCTAAGGGAGGGGGATTGGAAAGAAGAGAGGGGACATTCACAGTGTGGCAGTAATGTGGTTGGTGACGGTGATTGATGTTGATGGTGATAATGACGATGATGCTATGATGATGATGGAGATGGGGATGTATTGAAAAGGAATTTTTATACCTGTACTCTCATTTACTTTGACCAAAGCACATTTTACACATATTTATTTAAATATATTGTTTGTGCATATTCCTCTGAAGCTGAAGAAAAGATTGTTTCTCTAGCCAGGCAAGCATTGTTTCTGTTAAAATGATTTCTACAACAGCTGGGTCCTCCAGAAGGGAGGAAAAAACATTTGAAGCAAATATTACAACGAAATATTTCAAAGAATTTACTGAGAAATTGGCAAAATTCTACCACTGCACATATTTGATGATAAATGAGATTCTTCACTCTCCTATCAAAAACCACTGCCATATGCTACTAGGCTGGTATGCAATATTATAGGATAAAGTTTGTCTGGGAAAGCCAGGGATTTTAATACTTTCCTTAATTATTGCCTGTCATGGAAGCTTTAAAAGGAGAGGAAACTTTTAATAGTACCAAGCAATGCCATATCATGCACGTTATTTTTTTCCCAATTCTGACTGAATGTGATGCATAACATTGATTAACATTTTTCCATGCTAAATGTTCAAATGCTGTACTTTACTCTCTAATACCGTACTCGCTGGCAAGTGGTGGTGGAGTGAAATATTTGATTTAATAAATCAATATTTTCTTTTTGCACAAAAATAACTTTATTTTTTGGTAATCTTATATAACAATTTTTAAGACAAAGGGAAACATATTTTGTCTTATTAAATGACAATAAATTTTACTTCCCATCTGTGGTTTCTCTTTCTGTAGTTTTCTTCCTATAAAATAAGCAGTATTTGCCCCTTTCCTTGCTGTTTTAATTTCCAGTTGTGTGTTTTCAGAATTTGGCCGTTTAGTTACTCGTCAACTTGTCATTTAAAACCTCTTTCCCTCTTCTCTGCTATTTTCCATATAGAAGAATCTACTCCATTTGAGGGACATGACATAGTTGTCTCACATTGGCAGGAAAGCTGGAGAGAGAGTGAACAATAAATAAATATTTCAATAATTTTATGTTGTAGGAGAGCAAGATAATAAGGACACGGCCATAAGTATGACAGAGTGGGGGAAAATAAGCAATGTGTAAGAAAGAACTTAGAGCCTTTTACAGTTTTGTGAGAGTAACTGCCTTTGCTTAGATATGACCAAAATGGGTCTACTTAGAGAAAGAACTTAACTTATCATCTCCTCAGTGAAAGTTCACACCCAAGCAGTACTGTCACAATTTATCTCCACTGATTTAATGGCTTTAGGGACGTACAGTTGGAGTTACTGTGACATCCTAGTCCAAGAGCAACAATGCATCCACAGAAGGAAAGCCAAAGTCATACATCCACATAATGCCATTGTTAAATGGTGGCAAAATCTTCATATATGTTATTAATATGTTGTAGGTTTTTATATAATTTTTAAAAGTATAATGACTTTTAAAAGAATGAAAACAGAGCTACATTTTATTGCTTATTTCCTTATTTCCTCTGGTGCTATCTTTATTATAAAAGCATTTTATGAGTAGGGAACATGTTGATATATTTCATAATTTTAAAATATACATTTTTGAAAGTATTTTATGATTTGCCTATTAGCCCAAAGTTTAATGGCCCTAAATTTAATATATACATCTGCATAGAGGTCAAGAACCTTGATTTGGACCTGCCCTTGAGATTAGTGGGATAATTGTGAAGAAGTAAAGTCAGAAAATTAATAATAGAAAGTAATGTCTTCTCCATTTGTTATTCCCAATCCTTGAATAGAAAAAAATGTTGAATATAAATTTCAGAACAACCACTTCACTTCCTCCAGGGCAGCACTATGTTGCTTGGGCATATATCTCTTGAACCTAAACCTTCTTTTTAGTTTCCCCATGATTAGGAAGCCTAATATATTCTACAGTAAGAAACTCTAGGGAATTCTTAGATAATTAGGTAGAATATGTTGCGAAAACTGTTCTGTCAAGTCTTAGTGGTAGATGATATATAAACAAAAAGTGTAATTACTGCTACAAGTCTCATCCTCTCTTGTTTAAGAAATATGACATGTATATCTCTCTGATCCCTATTTGCTGAGTTCTATTATATATGCACAAATATGGACACTATACTCTGATTAAGTGTGGATTGTTTAAACAAACTTTACTCAAAACATTTTCTCAGAATTTCTCATCGTAATGCTATTATGATTCATAAAGACTTAATGACAATGATTACTTATTAAGATGAATTAGTTTGGTTCAAATGACACATATTCCCAATAGGCATTAAGGGATATAATACTGATGGCCTATTACCAAATATTTATAAGAAGGTTTAAGGAGCATCATTAAAAATATTTCATTTACTTATTTGAAGTAATGACATTAGGTAAAATATGCATGGAAAATTGAAGAAGGCAGTGATATGCTATTTGGCTAAGTGGTAAATACTATTAAAAGCTAATTGCTAGACAGGAAGGCAAGATTTGAACACTGCATGTTGTATAAAAATATAAATTAAGAAGTAGTGATTAAAATGTAAATTAATTTTGGAAGGAAATAGACATGGATAGCTGCTAAATCACTTGTATTATTGGGAAATATTTGTAAATAGATGTTAGTTGCATTTTAAAAACTCCAATTACTTTAATGTTTTGCTTATTTATACAGGCGTACTGTGAGTATAAATTTAGGGAGGCTGGTCACAGATAATAAGCTTGTTTATAAAGGGACATTAGTGGAATGTTATAAACAATGTGATTATTTAACAGATATTTCTAACTGATAGTAAACAAACTTCTTGCTTCTAGTGGGATCTTACAACTCATAGAAAACCCTCAGGGATAAATAATTATATTTCTTTCTTCAAAGGACTTCTATTCTCCTATTTAGGGCTTTTACTTTTAAATGTGGATAAAAACAAGTTATTCTCAATCAGTTTTCTTAAAAGATTATATAACTTCGTTGTTTTAACTAGTATTATATTTTCCAGTTTATATTTTTTTAAACTTGCTCTTTAAAATTACGTGTTTACTTATGAACAATCTGTGAATGTGTGGATGCATATGCATGTGCACATATATAACAATTCTGTGTGGTAGATTGTCTCTACCTCAATCCTGCCTCAAAAATGCCCAAGTGCCATTTTTCTGAATATGTTATATCACGGGTTTAAATACACATGATATGTGACTTTATATCATGGCTAAAGAGAACTAATATTACTGGATATTGGTTGGCTATCTAAATCTGATTTAAACATTTAGTTTCAGAAATTCTACTAACTATGTCACACTAATGCAGGATACAATGGTGAATGTATCCACATTTGGATTGTGGATGTGTTGTCAGAAGTCAGACATTCCAGGACCCCAGAGGCTATGGAAATAAAGTGCAATGTGGAATCGTCAAGGATCACTGTTGTATAATTTGCAGAGCTTAGATATCTCAAAGTGATGAATAAAACAAGCACAAATAATTTTTTTTCATTCTCTATCTAGAATTTTAAAGACAAGATTAATATTGGTACATTTGAATATTTATATAAATAGATTTATGTTTCCTAAAACAGATTACAAATATGCTTATTAAACATCTGAAAGGAAATTAATGCTTTAGATAATTTTTAGAAGTATTCTTTAGAAATATGACCAGAAAACATCATCAGCATATTCATTCCTTTACTAGACAAATTCCCTTTTGTAGTTTTGAAAAATTTTTATTTAGTAATATTGACAATGATATCAAGAATCCCAATTTGTGGGATTGCTAGTACAAATCGATTCTGATAGGTATATAGGTTATAAGTGGAATGTTCAAATGCTTATAATAGGTGATTTATGAATGTGTCATTCTCGGGAAAATCATGAAGCATGTCTTGCAACCTGTTATCTGTTTTGTAGTCCAGAATGCTTCACTAATTTTCTCTACTGGATGACAGTGTTCCATGCCTTTATTTTCTTTGCCCAAAGCCATAAATAGGAAATTATAAGAGACTTGGCTCTAAGTCTTAAAGAAACATAATCATGCAGAGGCATTAGAAATAAATGGAATAAAATTAAATATTTTCTTAAATGTTATTTTCCCAACTATGCTTTATATTTAAGTGCATTAGTGATTTAAAATAATACTTCAAGATTTTCTGTTTATATAAAATGCCTTTTGAAACTATAATACCTTAAAGAAAGTAATGTTTATTCTGATAAATAGTTGATTTTATGCTTTTCCTAATATTGATGGACAGGATTTGGGTTATTTATCCCCTGACAATATATATTAATACATATGATTGGAAATCATTTTTTTAAATCTGGGCACAAATAGGAAGGCAATGCAGAGAATGAGACAATGACATTCTAGGTTTCAAAGTAACTTTATATCAACCTGGAATATTAGCACAAGCATGATTTCAAGTAGAACAAAATGAAAACCAGCCATTGATAACTTAATTAGAATTATTAGGCAAAATATTTTATGACTCATTTATTTTTTGAGTTAAGAAAACTCACTCTTACTATTCCTAGATCCCATCTACCATGGGAAAGAATTATGTTTTAAAGGGATAAAGGAAAACATATGTGATATCTATGAACAGAACTAAAAATGAATAAAGTATATCATTCTTGGAAATAAGAGGTTACCTGGGAATGTTGAAATGCTATTGTTCTCAAATTTATGTAAAACGTAATATTTTATATAATTTTGAAGTGCCAGAAGATAACTGTTTTTCGTTTTAAAGCTTTTTGCAGTGAATTAAAAAAATCTGCTGCAAGAAATGGATCATGATTACCAGTTGTCTTTAAAAATTTTCTTGCAAAAGCTACTTTCATTTGCATGTTTTCTTTATTGTCCAATCTTCAGAATAAGATACATTAAATCTTACTATTTCTGTCCAACTTTAGCTATACCATTCTTGTTTGCTATATATAGAGTTTACTGGAATAAGAAATTCTTTTTTTTTTTTTTTTTTTTTAAAGATTTATTTATTTTATTACATATCTCCCCTTCCCCCCGCTGCGGCGACGCGCCGAGATTGGACACTGCGCAGGCGCGGCTTTCCCCGCTTGTGGGCGGTCTCTGCGTCTGTTCACGGCCAGCTTTCAGTTCGCGGGTGGCTGGCTGCGCTCCATCGCGGGCGACCTGCCCTGCCCGTGGCGGCTCTTGCCATGTCTGTGGCAGCTTCTTGCCCTGCCCACAGCGGCTCCGGCCCGCCCATGGTGGCTTGCCATTCTCAAGGCGGTCTGCCCGCTAGGAGAGGTCCCCGGGAACCGAACCCGGGGCCTCCCATGTGGTATGCCAGCGCCCTATCCACTGGGCTATCTAGCTGGCCCCAAGAAATTCTTTTATAACACCAGTGATGACAATATTTTTTTTGGGGGGGATATATATTGGCTCACGTTATATCTATTTTTTTAAGATATAAAAGACGAGGCAAAGAAAATTCTTCTTTTCATAACTAGGATTTTTCTGTGGTTTAGTCATTATACCTTGCACTAAGATCTATCTGATTTACAATATGAATTTGAGATCAAGGGACCTTTTATGGACTCAGTAAAAAATGAAATATCCCTGATTTTTTTCCCCTTCTCGGAATCGACGGGCAATAAATGAAGTTAAAGATCTTTATGCTTATAAATCAATATTTCATTGAAAGAATTACATTTAACAAGTCAGTAATAATTGTTACTGTTTCAAAAGTTGGTTGAAATATTAAAAGGAGTTAATATGTGCAAAGCTCATTCAAAAGCCCTGGTACATAGGAAGCACTCAATAAATGACAACAATCACTATTATTATTATTATATATATCATCTGCTCTTCCATTCATCTTTTCCCCTTTCAAAGACAGTTTTAGTGTAGTGTTATTGGGGGTTTTCTTGTCTACATTCTATACCATGGGAATCAAGGAATATCCCAGACAGGCCAAACCTGTCTCTTAAAGGCAGTTGGTGTTGAGATGGTTCTGAGATGACAAATACTAAATAGGGCAACAAAACTGATTTGGGACCTATCATTATGCCTCCAGAATTCTCAATTCTACATTTTATATTACAGATGAGAGAAAGTGTTTACAGAAGATAGTACCCAAGCCCAGAAGTTTCATTAGCTATTCTTCAGAATTTCACTTTTTCTGGGATATCTGCAGATTGAATTATTTTTTTGTACTCACCATTTCCATTTATTTCCAATGATTTGCAAACAACCTTTTAACCAATTTTGCACAGATTACAAACAGCTTTCCATTCTCTACCCTCATTTTATTTTCTGGTGACCTATATTCTAATTATTAATGCCATGAGTTTATATAATATAGTTAGTTCATAATAGCACAATATTTGTCCTTTTGTGTCTGGCTTGATTCACTCAATATAATGTCCACCAAGTTCATCCATGTAGTTATAGCTTCACAACTTCATTTCTTCTTACCACTGTGTAATATTCCATTGTGTGTATCCACCATATTTGTTTATCCATTCATCAGTTGATAGACAACTGGGTTGTTTCCAACTTTTGGCTATCATGAATAATGCCATTATGAACATTGGTGTGCAGATGTCTGTACGTGTCTGCTCTCAGTTCTTCTGGTTATATGCCTAGTAATGGTATTGCCAGTCACATGGCAAGTCTATATTCAACTTCCTTAGAAACTGCCAAACAGTCCTCCACAGTGGCTGTACCATTCTACATTCCCACCAACAGTGAATAAGTGTTCCTATCTCTCCATATCCTCTCCAACATTTACAGATTTCCTACTTTTTAATAGCGGCTAGCCTAATAGGTGTGAAATGATATCTCATTGTAAGTTTGATTTGCATTTCCCTAATCATTAGTGATGTGAACATTTTTTTCACGTGTTTCCTCACCATTGGTCTTCTTTGAATAATTGTCTTTTGCCATTTTTTAATTGGGTAGTTTGTCTTTTTTATTGTTGAGTTGTATGATCACTTTATATATCGTGGATATTTAACTCTTATGGGATATGTTATTGCCAAGTATTTTCTCTCATTGAGTTGACTTCCTTTTCACCCTTTTGACGAAGTCCTTTGAGGTGCAAAAGTGTTTAATTTTGAGGAGGTCCCATTTATCTATTTTTTCTTTTGTTGCTCGTGGTTTATGTGTAAGGTTTAAGAAACGACCAACTACCACAATATCTTGAAGATGGTTTCCTACATTTTCTTCTAGGAGCTTTATGATTGTTGATTTTATATTTAGATCCTTGATACATTTTTAGTTAATTTTTGTTATAATGTGTGAGATAAGGGTCCCCTTATTTTCTTTTGTATATGGCTATCCAGTTCTCCCAGCACCATTTGTTGAAAAGACCCTTATGGCCCAACTGGGAAGGCATAACAGCCTTGTCAAAAATCACTTGACTGTAGATGTGAGGGTCTTTTTGAGTTCTTAATTTGGTTCCATTGGTCAATCTGTCTGTCTTTACACCAGTACCATGCTGTTTTTTACCAATGTAGCTAAGTAATATGCTTTTAAAAAAAAAAAAAACAGCAAAAATATCTGCTTTATTTCTTTAAATTTTTTTAAAGATATTTAGATTACAGAAATGTTACATAAAAAAACGTAAGGGATTCCCAAATGCCCCACTCCCTTCCCCTCCCACACTTTCCCACATTAACAACATCCTTCATTAGTGTGGTACATTAGTTACAATTGATGGACACATATTAGAGCATTGCCACTAAGTGTGGGTTATAATTTACATTATAGTTTAAACTCTCTGCTGCACAATTTTGTAAGTCTTTCTGCCCCTTTTCCATTCTCTTCTCCTTCTGGGAAACTGATAATGCATATGTTTGTGTGTTTCAATTATCATTCAATTATCTGAGACCCTACTCCCTTCTTTTTGTTCTACTGACTTTTCCAGTTCAGATGTTCTGTCTTCAAAATCTCTAATTTTGTCTTCCAGCAATTCAAATCTACTCTTATGTGCCTCTAATGTATTTTTAATCTCATCTGTCATGTCTTTGATTGCCATAAGGTCTGTCACTTTTCTTTGCAGGCTTTCAAATTGTTCTTTATGCTCACCAAGTGTCTTCTTAATATCCTTTATCTCTTTAGTCATATTTTCTTTCAATTCTTTAAATTAATTTAGGAAAGTTTTATGATTATCACTGATTAGTTGTCTTAAATCCTGTATCTCTTCAAGCTGTTTGGTTTATTCCTTTGGCTAGGCAATCTCTTCCTGTTTTCTAGTATGGCTTGTAAGTTTTTGCTGATATCTCAGCATCTTAATGTGTTGGTGTATTTACTATGATGGCCAGTTTCTCTCTTGCCTATTGTTTTTTGTTTTTGTTTTTTTTCCCACAGCTCTTCTTTGCTGTTTGGTTCAACTTATTGAAAGTCTTTAAAGTTGCCCAGTTTAAGCTATCAAAATCATGCCAGCGACTCACTAACAGGGCTCAGATTTTCTTCTAGGATTTAGAGAACAGAGAGACCCAAAAGAAGTGTTTAACCATGCAATTTCCAGACCTGCCAGCAGAACGCACTAGTCAGTGCACCTTTCCACAGAGAGGAAATCTCCATTTTCCTTTGTTTTGGTCTGACAAGAGCCAAGATTCAAAGTGGGTGCTACTGGCCAAATTCACTGAAGAAAAGTCATCCACTTCCCCTTCCTTTTCCCTTTTAACAGCTGACAGGGAGGAAAATGTCTTTTCCACTCTCAGTCAGCTGTAGTGAGCAGAAGTTTTACCCCAGCTTTGTATCTTGGAGTGGGGAACGGGAGTACTTCCTGGCCACCATGGATGTTTGGTAACTTATGTTTATTGTTTCAGGTTCTTTGTTTCTCTGTCCCTCATCCTCCTGGGAGTTGTGAAGCACTTTTCTGTTCTGCTGACATCCAAAGCAGGTTCCTTGGACAGGTTTTGGCGCTTTAACCTTTGTTTTTGTGAGAAAGCTGAGCCCTGCCTGCCTAATACAATTAATTCTTCCCACAATCCCCTCAAATTGAATTTTGAAGACATCTTTTATGCTTCTTGGCCATTGATATTCTAAGAGACAACCAAAAATAAACCTGTTGATTAAGGAAAACTAAGTTTACTAGACCCACTTAAGTAATGGAGAACAGTTTTCTTAGCAGTATCTCAAAATTGGAAAAACATACAAAAAAGTGTATGTTTAATTTTCTGTATTTTAATTTAATTTTGTATTAGTTTCAATTTTATTTTTTTCTGTTTATTTTGGTCTTCTAGAGTAGTTATTCCTATGGTATGAATGTAGAGACAGAATAATATTTCCCAAGTATAAGAAAAAGAGAGAAAGAAGCAAAATAAGAGAAGAGAAAAGAAGTCAACTTCAGACATATGAAATAATCACTGTGCAAGGAAAAAACACTCAGATAAAGAAAACCATTACACACAGGCACACACACATACAGAGACCTTGACAAAATAATATTTACAAAAGTTTTAAAAATAATTTGAAATCTTGTCAATTCCATCAAGCAACAAACCAACAATCATAGTCATGTCAAAGTTCCCCAAAATGGACACAGCAATTTCAGTTTGTACTTGGTGGAATTATTTCAATTAGAGAAATATGCATGAATTAAAATATTAGGTAAGCAGGAATTGAATCTTGAGGGTCAATTAAACTGAGAAAGCCTCATAAAAATTTTGCTTAGATAATCAAAGACTTACTAAAAAGCATTGCCATGGCCTCTCTCTAAGCCAAACTCAGCATGTGGATGCATTACCTTCCCCCCAGCCAGGGACATGACTCCCAGGGATGAGCCTCCCTAGCACCAAGGGATTACTACCAAGCACCGGCTGGTTATACAACTGGAAAAAGACCTTGAATAAAAGGGGTGAAAGGTAAAGACAAGTGAGTTTAAATGGCTAAGAGACTTCAAAGTGAGTTGGGTGGTCATCAGAGAGGTAATGCTTATTTACATCTTAGCAGGATCTCATAGATGGTCAAAGTGGACACTACTCCAAAGAGTGGGGCTCCTGAGGGCTCCAGAGATACCCAGGTCCTGCAGATAGCTCTGGAGGTTGGCGCCTTGCCATTGGGCCCTACCTTGGAAATTGTACTCCTCAGTGTGACAGAGTTGGACTCAGATATGACTTCTCTACACATACCTCTTCTGTCCCTTTTGTTTGAACCCATATTTGGTGCTAGAGTTTGTAGGTGTATGTCCAGGAGACTTGAATCTCTGAGCTGTCCATGTGCTGGCTGGGCCCTGAGCCTCAGTGGAGTTGCAGCACATACTCTCCAGTTCATTGGACTCACCCAGGACAGATGATGGGGAGGGAAGAATGGACAATCACCACACCAAGGAAATGAGAGAGTCTACAACTGCAAGCAAGAGAGTCTGATCCATCAGCCATATGGAATCAAAATCCCCTCTCAATTAGATGTGGAGTGGGCATCACCATCCCAGAATCCTCAGGATTGGCAAATAAAATATGGACTAGAGTAGACTTACTGGTGTTCTACTATAGACTTACTGTGATTCTAGCAATGGAAGAAATTATATCATTGATGTGGAGACATGGCCACTGGGGGTGCTGAAGCCAGGGAGATGGAAAAGAGGTCTAATATGGGGGCATTTTTAGGACTTGGAATTGACCTGGATGACATTGCGGTGACAGAAACAGGCCATTATATATCCTTCCATAGCCTACAGAATTGAGTGAGAGAGAGTGTAAACTGCAGTGTAGACTATAGTCCATGCTTAGTGGCAATGCTCCAAAATGTGTCCATCAATTGCAAAGAATGTACCATACTAATGAAAAAAGTTGTTAATATGGGGAAAAGTGGATGGACTGGGGAGTGGGGCATATGGGAATCCCTTATATGTTTTTATGTAATACTTTATGTAATCTAAGTATCTTTTAAAGATAAATAAAAATATATTAAAAAAATAAAAATAAAAAGCATTGCCATTCCTAGGAGGCAAAAATTTAGCACTTGGGAGATTGAGTAAAATAAATTGGTGTTTAGAAACAATGCAGGACCTACCTTATTAGTGCATTGGAGAGACATCCGAGTTGGAGGAAAAGGCCTCAGAGGAATATATTGTTTCAAGTTGAAGGGCTTGATTCAGGCTGTGAAGGGGTTTCAACTGGAGCTCAATTATATCTCCAGAATTTTTGGCCATCAACCTCACAAAAGACCACAAGTTAACAAAACCTATTGATCAAGCACAGCTATGCATACAAGACCCACTGCAATGTAAAAAAACACTACCTTAATAGAATTTTTGTAAGTCTTTAAATGGGGAAATTAGGCTAAGGTATTGAGTGGGTGATAGGATATAATCTCAGTGATACAAATGGCAGGTCTTGCATGACAAAGAATTGATAGCAATTAGATGGACATTATGACATAATAGCTTTTAATTGGTGTGCATAGCAAAGTAAAAGTAATGGAGATTCTGATTTTACGGTTCTTCTGAAAACTCAAATAATTTGCCCCCCTTTTAAGTCTTTTTTCAAAATCCAAAGAAACATTTTGATATACATAATATTTTGTAATTTTAAAATGGATTTTACAAAGAGACAAGGACCAGGAGAGAGTATAGCAGAAAGACTTTTACTTTCTAATCAGTAAAAACTTGGATTTCCTTTTCTTTTCCACACAGGACATATATGATTTTTATAATCAGTTAAACTCTACATATGTTTTCACTTGAAAAGAAAAACAAATTATGGTATTTATATTATTCACTTACATCCTTTTTAAAAAATATATAGTCTTACACAAACCTGCAGGGTTTTTTTTTTTTTTTTGCTGGTGGGTTTTAGCCTTCTTGTTTTTTTTTGCAAATGCAGCTGACTGTGGAATTATAACTTGCCCTTTAACTATGTCAATTAATGTAAAAGGAAAATACTATTCTAGATGGTTGAAAATAGGCAACTTCCTTTCATCAGAGAAGTATTTATTAATATATAAATTAAGAGAATTTGCTTCAGTTTACCTTCTTAATTACACATCAAAGCTAAATGCCACCTAAAAATATACAGAAGAAAATAAAAACTTTTTGTAGTTTTGAATTTCTTCTCTATTTTATTTTCATGTGGAAAAACAAATCTTAAACTATATAAATGTTTAATCATTGGCTGAGCTGCCAATTTATTCAATTCCTGAAAATGTACAATGAGAATACTCTGCCTCCTTTCTCTTAGAATGTTGCTGCCCTCCTTTTATCTGTTTGGTCATAGAGCTCTAAGTATCTTTCCATCCTCTGGTCATCCCTCCAGCTGAGGAAAAATTATCTTATCTTCTGTCCACCCTGAACATACTCCTGCTCTCCAACTCACTTTGAGACAATTCTCTGGATATTGGTTTTCAATCAGCCCAATTAAAGATGTGTTTCCTGATTGGTTTCATTGCTGTCTTTTAACCATATCACAGGACTCCCTCATTCCCTCATCAGTGATCACATCTTTACCTAGTGGTATAAAACATTTAATTATGATTACTGTTTTAGTAGGCTGAGGAGCTGAAAGTAATATACCAGAAATGGGTTGGCTTATAATATAGGGATTTATTAGCTCACAAGCTTACATTTCTGAGGCTGTGAAAATGGCCAAATTAAGGCATCAGGCAATGCTTTTTCCCTAAAGACCAGCTGCTGGTAAATCTGGTCTCCTCTGTCACATGACAAGACACATGGCAGTATCTGCTGGTCTCTCTCTTCTCTTCCAGGTTCCTTACTTTCAGCTTCTGTGATTTTCTTCTGTCTCTGAATTGTATTCTCTCATGAAGGACTCCAGGAAGAGGATTAAGACCCACTCTGGGCCATTCCCCAACTGAAGTAGCCTAATCAAAAGGCCCTACTTACTATAGGTTTTCACCCATGGAATGGATTAGCTTTAATGATTTATGGGGGCCATCCAGCTTAAACTGTCACACTCCACCCTCTGGACTCCCAAAAGACATGTTCTTTCCATATGCAAAATACATTCATTCTATCACAGTATATCAAAACCTTAAATCATTACAGTAACAATGTTTAATACAAAGTCTCCTCAAAATATCTTATAGGTGTGGTTTCCCCTCCAGCGGTGGCCCTGTGAAACTTAGAAAACAAGGCTTCTCTTCCAATATACAAAGGAAGGGCAGTCATAGGATACATGTTCCAATTGCCATAGGGAGCAATCGAAAGGAAAACAGGGGTCATGGGTCACAAACAGTTCCAAAAACCTGCAGGACATATTCCATTAGGTTTCAAAATCTGGCAGTCATCTATGGAATGATGTCTTGTCCTCAGTGCCTGATGGAGTGGCAGCCCCACCCTTTTCAAGGGCTTGCACAGTGGCCATGCTCTTTGCCCCACTTTCATTAAGCATCAAGTTAGTGGCCAATCTCTCTGCTATCCCCAGGTATTTGAGAAACCTGGAGTGGTAACACTTTTCCTAAACAAGGAAGTGGAAGGCCTGCCTTCTTCAAGTGCCAAGGTAATCTCACCCTTTTCATGTACTTGGGTGCATATGCTCTCTTGGCTGAGAAGAGTAGGTTTGTAGTCCAGACCTCAGTTTTCATGGTTCTGTCTTAGAAGTAATTTTTCCTTCAATCTGTCCATTTTCTGTCCCTTTTTGTCCAGAATGGTCTGTTCAAACAGATCTTGCAAATAAAATTTGTTGGCTTTGCATGTAGCTCACAGGAGTCCCAACCATCAGACAAAAGGACTTTGCACAAATCCTTTCAGGATAACTCTATTTCCAATCCTGACTTGCACTGAAAGGCTGACTGGTTCCATGTTTGGTTAAATGTTCACATGTTATTCTCTGGGGGACTTGCTTTCTGGAAGCTCAGAATTTTCTAAACCATCAATGTCTTGTTTCTTTGTGCTCATCTCTCAACTTATCCCTTTTCCCTCACATTTTGCTATTAGCTGCAAGGAAAAGCCAGGCTGTACTTTCCACATTTAGTGTGGAAATCTCAGCTAAATAGCCAATCTTGTCACTCTCAAATTCTGCCTTCCATCTGACATCACCAAATTCTCTGCCACTTTAAAACAATGGTCTCCTTCCAGTTTGCAATGGCACATTCATCAATCCTAAGGTCTCATCAGAAGTACCTTTAGCATCCATATTTCTACCAACAGTGTCTTCAAAGCAGTTTAAGAACTTTTCTATCAAGCATCTCACAATTCTTCCTGAATCTATTGTTTACCCATTTTTAAAGCCATTTATTTATTTATTTATTTATTTATTTATTTATTTATTTATTTATTTATTTATTTATTTATTTATTTATTTAAACATTTTTGGTATTTGCAAGAGCAGCACTCCACTTCCCTGGTACTAAAATCTGTTTCAGTGTACTGGGCTACCTAAAGTAATAAACCAGAAATGGGTTGGTGTAATGGTTTAACAGTTTTATTTAATTATGAATTCCAAAAATATAAATTGGATTATGCTTGTAAACTGATCTGTTCATCTGGGCATGATTTAGTTATGATTAGGGCGTTAACTGCCATGTCAGTGGGACGTTGAGCCCCACCCCTCGGTGGGCATGGTATCAAGTACAAAAGGCTAGACAAAAGACAGAGATTTTGAGAAGCAGAGATTTGAGAAGCAGTTCTGATGTTGGAGAGGAGCGCTCCAGGAGAGAACAAGTGAGCCGTTCCCCCGATAGTCTACAGCTGGCCTTGTGGAGAGACACAACGAGTAGAGAGCCTCATGGTCTACAGCTGAACTTGTGGAGGAAACAGAAGCTAAGCCCGGAGAGAAACGCAGCCCCTGGAACAGAGGAACCCAGAAGCCTGAACCCTGGAGATGTCGGCAGTTGTCTTGCTCCAACACGTGGACTTTGGTGAGGGAAGAACTTTATGCTTTGTGGCCTGGTAACTGTAAGCTTCTACCCCAAATAAATACCCTTTATAAAGACCGACCAATTTTGGCATATTTCAAAAGGCACCCCTGTGGCTGACTAAAACAGTTGGCTTTTAAAATGTGAATTTATTAGCTTACAAGCTTACAGTTCTGACATGGTGAAAATGTCCAAATCCAGGCATCATCAGGTGATGCTTTCTCTCCAAAGACCAGTTGCAGATGACCCTCGACCCTGCTACATGGCAAGGCACATGGCAGTGTCTGTTGGTCTCTCCCTTCTCTTCCATGTTTCCTTACTTCCAGCTTCTGGCTTCCATGGCTTTCTCTGTTCCCTCTCTAAATTACATTCTCTTAGAAAGGACTTCAGTAAGAGGATTAAGACTCACCCTAGGCCATGCCCCAACTGACGTAACCTAATCAAAAGGACCTACTTATAGTAGGTTTACACCCAAAGGGATGGATTAGCTTTAAGAACATGATTTTCTGGGTCCATCCAGCTTCAAACTGTCACAATTACCTATTAAAAGAAAAAAAAATGAATGTACTTACAATCTTTGTCTCCTAACAAACTTTGTAATGTCAAAAATATTAAATTAACCATTATTTTAAATAGGTTAAGACTGCAAGAACTAGAAAATTTCTGTTTCTCTTGAACAATAGCTGTGTTCAGAATAATAGCTAACAGTACAATTTCAACTGTAACCTAAAATAATAAAATTATGCTACCTATTTCTCTTTAAAAAAAAAAAAACTTCCTCTTTTCCCTTCATCTATTTACTAAGGAGTTTCTTTTTCCTCTTCCCTTAACTTGAAGTATGTTTCAAACCAAAATTTATAAATATAAACTCAAAGGCATAAAATAACACAAGTGTAAACAATTCCTTATCTGCAACTCTCATATTACAAATGCATGGAAAATTAATATTTTTTTCCTAAGGGAAGTTGAAGCTCATATGGTGGCAAATCCTGACCTGAGCTAATATGAAGCTACTTAATAGATTTCCTTTTTTCCACTTTCTGGACACTCATATGCTGCAGAAATATCAATGTGTTTGTTTACAAGCTGTTGCTACAACCCCTACTGGAGTTATTAAATATATAGTATATGCTCTGCAATACTTTTAAAATAAAAGCAATCTGAATTACCAGATACATTTGACTTTAAGAATTTTGGATAAGGGATTGTGAGTCTGCAGTAGGATATATTTTGCTCTAAACACCATTAAAAAACAGGTTCTTGTCTCTTCATCAACTAGCCCTTAAAAAATGGAATGCACACTTTCTGAGTGCTTCTCATGTGCCAGGAATTTTTGTAAGCATTTTACACATATTAACTAATTTAATCCTCACAAAATTTTTTGAAATAGCCACCATAGGCATTGTCATTTCAAAGAAGATACAAAGAAAATTTTAAATAATTTGCCCAAAGTCTTATAGTTAATAAGTAAAAAAGGCAGTATTCAAAATATGACTCCTGAGTATACCTTCAATATTACACTATAACTCATATGGAGATAAATGAATAGATAAAAATAGCCAGGTATTTTTTACTCCTGGTATTGGGAGAATTATCTACTCTTCACTTACTAAACATTCTCATCTCTCTCTCTCTCTCTCTCTCTCTCTCTCTCTCTCTCTCTCTCTCTCTCTCTCTCTCTCTCTCTCTTTCTCTCTTGCTATTGCTCTCTCCCTCTCACTCTCTCCCACACTCTTTCACTCTTTCTCCTCTTTAATAATCCATATTCTTATCTATCTAGCTATTGCATAAGTGCATTATTGCAACCAAAACCATTTTTATAGTTAGGGATCATTTAAATAGAAACAATATAAATCTACTTAAAATTTAAGCTAAATAAAATAGAGTGTCAGGTGAATCCATTTGCAGATAAAATTTCTTGGTCTTTTGGAAACAAGCCAATAATCACTTCTGCCTGTTTCTCTGGGGAAGTGGGATCTTTGTTTCCTAATTCACTCCATGTCATTCTTCTCTCTTGGTAAGCTAGATAGTCATTTAATTCATTGCTTACACTTCCCCCCCCCCCATAGCTACTACCAAATGATGGCTTCAGGTTTCCACTCTACAGTTGGACCATCACTTTTAATTCTAGACAGTGTATTACAATTTCTCCTAGCTCTCCCTTATGGTTCAAATAAACTTTCTTTGATCTTTGGAGAGAAGAAAAAAGATTCAAATAACAAAAGCCCCATTCTATATATATATATATATATATATATATATATATATATTTCAGAGGTACCGGGAATTGAACCTGGGACCTTGTACATGGGAAGCAGGCACTCAAACGACTGAGCAACACCTACTCCTCTCAATCTATCTGTCTATCTATCTATATATATTTTATTATATATCCCCCCCCTTTCTGCTTGTTCTTGCTGTATTGATTTTTTCTTGCATTCTTCTGTGTCTGCTTGTCTCCCTCCCGTTGCGGTGACCCATGAGTCAGCTCACTGCGCAGCGGCCTTGCCTGCTCGCGAGCAGCTTGCCCTGCTTGTGGGCGGCTTTGTCCTGCTCGTGGGCAGCTTGTCCTGCTCACGGATGGCTTGTCTTGCATGCAGGGTCTTGCCCTGCCCGTGGTGCCTTTGCCCTGCCCGTGGCGGCTTTGCCCTGCCATGGCGGCTTGCCTTCTCAAGGTGGTCTGCCTGCTCAAGGAGGCCCTGGGAACCAAACCCGGGGCCTCCCACGTGGTAAACCAGCACCCTACCAATTGAGCTACAGCCGGCCCCCTCAATCTATATTTTTAATCTACTGTTGGTACTGCGGTGAAAGATTCTCTCCTTAGGACAAATGTGGTTAGGGAAGATATATTATTATATTAATGTTTTATTAATGACTTCCTTAGAATGAACTCTTGGCTACTGCTGGGCCAACATTTCCATTTTCTTTTCTTATTTTTAAATTAATAGTGGTGGAGTTATGAAAATAAACAGTGGATCTGAAACAAGCAGTCAATGCAATCAGCAGTTTTTCCCCTTTATTTGGGTTCAGTCCTCTTAATTAATTCTTGTACATCATTGCAAAGTTAGGTTCTCAACTTTCCCTCTCCCCCCCGGTCTGTTATATCTGGTGTGATATAGGGGTCCTATTTTTCACTGATTCAAAGATTATTTCCTATAAAGGAAGACAAATGTTTGCAATATTAGAAATTAGACCATTTTTTCTATCCAGGTGTTATTCATTGGGTATCTGATTCATTGTATACCTTAAACCAAATCATTGCATATATGTGAATCCTGAACATTAGCATTTCCTATATGTGATTTTGTATACTAAAAGGAGAAATATCAGACAATATTCTGCATAGGAAAACCCTCAGTACATTTGCTTGTACATTTTATCACAGCATTAGACATAGACAATAACAAATAAGTCTGAGGAATAGTATCTAATTCAGTTGAGAGAAAAATGTAATGACTTGTTTGAATTTGTATTCTTATTGTAAGTATCCAAAAATGTTACTTATAAAATGAGTAAATTAGTTATATTTAGCAGTTTTAACTTGTCTGCCTGTTAACTGATGCCATGATCAAACCAAATTATATATATTTTTCCTATGCCTGGCTATGTAAAAATTAATTATATTATAGGTTTATTTTATCTTCTAGAAGTTTGGAATTTTAGATATTTAACACATTTATTGAAACAAATGGAATCAACTTTAAGATTCTGTACATACATGTACAAACATGTTAGCAGCCTTTACAAAATATGGAGAAATAATTCTTTGTCCTCTTCTTGTTTCACACTGGTAGCCTATCAAAGACTTTGTTGCTGTCTTCTCTTACAAATTACATTTAATAAACTTATTAGCTCTACTTTACTTTCTAGCTGTAAAGGTCACAAAGAATACTGAAAGTAAGTAATATCTAGTAAAAATGTTAAAAGTATAGAGAAGTAAAAAAAATTCAGGTAAAACAAGTGACCTTCCAATGTTGCCTTGAGAAAGACATTACTAATCTTTGTGAATGGCTTTTTTTTTTCTTTAGAAGGCACTAGGAATCAAACCTGGGACCTTCCACATGGGAGGCGGGTGCTCAACTTCTTGAGCCACATCCACTCCCTGTGAATGACATTTGATGGAATAAATGAGGTTATGTTAATCTTTTTTTTTTTTTAAAGATTTATTTATTTTATTACATATCTCCCCTTCCCCCCCGTTGCGGTGACGCGCCGAGACTTGGTCACTGCGCAGGCGCGGCTTTTCCCCGCTTGTGGGCGGCTTCTGCTTCTATTCACGGCCAGCTCCAGTTCGCGGGTGGCTGGCTGCGCTCCATTCACAGGCAACCTGCCCTGCCCGTGGCGGCTTTTGCCCTGTCCGTGGCAGCTTTTTGCCCTGCCCACGGCGGCTCTGGCCCGCCCATGGCGGCTTGCCATTCTCAAGGCGGTCTGCCCGCTAGGAGAGGTCCCCGGGAACCGAACCCAGGGCCTCCCATGTGGTATCCCAGCGCGCTCTTTATCCACTGAGCTA
>PVKH010005900.1:0-21590 GCA_004027955.1 Chaetophractus vellerosus
CCGCTGCCTCCTTTGTTGTATCTCTCATCATGTTTTCCTCCTTGTGTCTCTTGTTGCATCATCTTGTTGTGTCAGCTCACTGCACCAGCCTGTCATGCCAACCTGTCACATCAGCTCGCTGTCTTGCTCCTCTTCTTTGGGAGGCACTGGGAACCGAACCCAGGACCTCCCATGTGGTAGGTAGGAGCTCAATTGCTTGAGTCACATCCGCTTCCCATGGCTTTTTATAAGACTTTTAGAATCAAGCAGTTTCTGGCCAAGAAGTAAAAACAGAGTTATCCCATTCCTCAATGGATTTGAATGAAAACTGGCAATAAAACCAGGTGCAACTCCAAGAGGCGACATTGGAGAAGAACCTACCCGGGTGTCTAAGGAATTGCACATATGGTGACACACGTTTCTCCTGTACCAAGGTCACCAGCATCTTGCTATATTAAGTTGAAAAGGCCACGCATTCTGAACAGTTGGACTTATTTTATTGGGGGGAAAATTGTTTTTATCTTTGTTTCTATGCTTCTGCATAAATAAGTTGGTTTAGTAATATGAGACCTTTTGTTTGAAAAAATATTAATGTTTGTTATTTTTCAATGGAGCATTAAGAAGTCATTTTTCATGCCTTTTTGTGTTTGAATTGTCTAAATGTTACACAATGAACATATATTACGTTTACAATAAGGAAAAGGTTATTGTTTAAAAGCAGGATATATAATTGTTTAATGCATTGTGATCTCAGTAGTGTAAAAGATAAACAAAAACAGCAAAATGCTAATGGTGGTATTGTGGGTGTTTTTTTTTTTTCGCTTCATATTTTCCAGCATATTCTAAATTTTCTGCTCTGAGAGCAGTAAGTTGTTTTATGAAGATGCTTCAAATAGGGAAACTGAGGCACAGTCCATTGACAAGAAGGCTCCCTAGTTCCACACACGCCTCTGCCTGCCCCTGATTTTAAGTGACTGTTACATAACAGGGAGGCAGTTTCTGAGCCTCTCTGCTCATTCTTGAGCAGCTAGAGGAAGCCACAGGAGGAGAGAAGAAATGGGCTGCAGGGCCCTGTGTGACCTGGGGGTGAGGGTGGGGATGGCTCTCTGTAGTGGCGGGAAGCCAGCCATCAGCTGTGCCACCCAGGCAGCTGTGCGTCTCCAGATTCTGGCTGAGCAGCCATCTTCCTGCTGCAGATGCCAGCTGTTAGGGAGGAGTGAGCCCTGGAGGCAAAGGTGTTGGTAAGTGATAGGATCCACCCAGCCCAAATACTTCAGGCCTCCTTGATACTTTCCTAACACGTGTGTCTGGAACTTCCAAAAGCAAATCGAAGTGGGGAAAGAAAAGGAAAAGAGAAAATGAGAGAAAAGTGTCTTCTAGATCATACAGCAGTTGGATTCCCTGGGCAACCTATGAGACAGGCAGCAGGGAAGTTGGTATGGCTCAAGGACAGAGCTATGGGCTTAGAAGGTACTGGGCAAGAGTCCCTGTTTCATCCACTGCCTGTGACTCTATGATCCAATGTGCAATGCTCCTTCTGCAAGAGGCAAGTGTGACTGAAAGGGTAAGAAGGGTTCCTTGCTCCTGGACGGTGACCTACCAGTGCCCGTGTGCCCAGATAATCACAGGAAGGAATAGTTGGTTAAGCCCCTGTCTATGCCTGTTTGGATCAGATTGTCAGGGCAGATTGCTGTGCTGTCAGACTTGCTGCTTCCAGCTCTGCAGGTGAGGAAATAGCACCCCAGATCAGTGACATCACACGGGGAGGTTCAGTGCTGTTCTTACCCCCATGTGCAGGAACAGAGCCATGCCTGGACTGTGTCAGGGCAGTCTGCCCATCACCAGCTCTCCAGCAGCCCCATGCTGCCCAGGAGGAGGCTCACATATTGGTCCATTGGCCTCAGAGTCAAGTGGACCTTTGGGATTTTCCCCAGGTGGAATGGAAGCCAAAAAAGCATCAGGGGCCTCTTGCCACTAAAGTATTACATATGGCGCTGACAGCTCTAGAAATCTTCCTAATCTATTTGAAAGCAGTTACTTACCTGTATTTGGACAAGTGGAGTCTTTAGCATTAATTTGAAGGCAAGAATATAGAAGTAGAGCAACAATGAAAATTTGGAGAGTAGGAAAGAATAATTTTCCCTTACCCGCTATCTTCCTAAGTTTTTCTTTGCGGGTTGCTATTAAAATCCCACCAAATCCTTCCACTGACACCCAAACCTGGCTTTGTGGATCAATTCAGGTTTAGGTGCATCCCTAGAACTGGACAGGGTGTGGAGAAGGCTAAAACAGAAGAAAAAGACTTGGTCATAGTGTTCCCCAATCCAGAGGCGGTGCCAAAAATCACACCCAAGGGGAAGTGGATGTGGCTCAAGCAGATAAGTGCCTGCCTCCCACATGAGAGGTCCTTAGCTCAGTTCCCGGTGCCCCCTAAAGAAAAAAGAAAAAGAGCAGACAATGAGCAAAAAAGGAGCGCAAAGTGCAAAAACAGACGAGGGAGCCATCTGGGGTAAGGGGGGGGATTCACACCCAGGAACTGGCAATGACCAGAACAGGTCAGTTGACAGTCAGGTTAAGAAATAAATTATGTGATACAGCCCACGAGTACGCTAACTCCAAATTAAATGCCAACCCCAAACAAAAGACATAAACTGGGTCCTAAAAGGGACGCTTTGTGTGACTGCACCAGCCTGGGCTGTTAACCAGTGGGGTGGAGGATGGTCTGACACCTCAGTATGCAGAGAAGGCAGTGCCTGTTATTTGCTGGGTTCCTTTTTTTCTTTGTAATTTATTGTAGTGTATCAGTCATACACACATAACATACATAAATGATATGTGTATAGTAAAAGCTGTGAACTTACAAAACAAGCAAGCATATCATCTTACAGGGCTCCGTACATCACCCCACCACCAATTGACTTCATGTTTCCTTCTTTCGATCAAAAGCCCATGTCTTCGTTTGCTAAGTCTGCCAGAACAAAGTACCACGAACTGGGTAGCTTAAAACAGCAGAACTTTATTGTCTCACAGAACTGGAGGCCGAAATCAAGGTGGCAGCAGGGTCGTGCTTTCTCTGAAGTCTGTAGGGAAGTATCTGTTCCCTGCCCCTTTCTGGCTTCTGGCTTGTTGACATCCATGGCGTTCTCTGCCTCCGTTGTCACACGCCATCCTCCCCTCTGTCTGCCTGTCAGTGAGCATCCAATTCTCCCCTTCTCCAAAGGGCACCAGTCATACTGCATGGAAGCCCATGCTAATCCAGTTGGGCCTCATCTTAACATCTTCAAAGATCCTCTTTCCAAATAGGGTCGCATTCAGGGCACCAGAGGTTAGGACTTGAACGTGGCTTTTGGGGGGACATAAGTCAATCCATAACAGCTCACTTCAAGCCCCAAATCTCTACTCCCCCCACACACACTGATGTCACCAACTGCTTTTCCAATTCCAAGTCAGTGCAATTAAACTAAAATGACTTATATTCTATCAGTGTTTTATATTTATGTGTATTTTCTGTATATGTTATAGTTCCAGGGGCTGTAGCCGTCAATACTTTGAGCCCCACCCCGGTGGCTACAAAGCCTGGCGATCTTGTCACCAGGAAAATGATGTTAATAGGAAACATCATTCTAAGTAGGTTGTGATTGTCTGTGCTCTACTGCCTGACTTAATATTAAATGAACTTTGGAAGCAGGTTGATAAATACCTAATGAGAGCCATGACTTTCGTCTTAGCCTATGTCAATTAGATTTTTGTTTCACGTTGTTCAAACCCATGTTCACTGGCAAAAGGCTTACAATCAAAACGGTCATTATTCCAAAAAGTAATTTGTATAGTGGGTGTATTAGTCAGGGTTCTTTTGGGGAATAGAATCAACAGGACATATCTGTAAATAGTATGAGATGTATAAGATTCTCTTATGTGACCGTGGGGATGCACAAGTCCAGTTTCCATAGGGAGGATGCAAAACAAGGGGCTCTGATGAAAGTCCAGTGAAGGTCCTTGATGAGTTTCCGGAAGCCATTGGCTGACCAAAGACGATCTGGGAAATTCTCTCTGAATACTGAAATCACTTCCCATTTTAAGGCATTCAACTGATTGGATAAAGCGTCACTCATTGCTTAACATGCAATCTTCCTGGTTAATCTTAGATGTAATCAGCCATCTATGCAGTAAACTCACTGGTGACTAAAGCCCATAATTGTCCTTGCTTAACCAAACAACTGAGCACAATCACCTGGCTGAGTTGACATATTAGCCTAACCATCACAGCAGGTGATAATTCCAGCAAGATAATATGTGAGATAAACATCATGCTTGTGAATAACAATTACCCCCAAAGCACAAATATATCCAAGAAATATTTCAAAGCTGAAATCCAAATCATCTCCTTCTTGGAGAAGAATAATGAGCAAAGCATGAATTTTCTTTCTGTTTACTGTTACAAAGGCTAATGGTTAATATATGACGTTTGCCTTGATTACAAGATTTAGAATTCCAAGCTATTTGTATCATGCTATGAAGTTGATAAGTTACATTATGTGCCAAAAGATATATATTTCTATACAGATGCCTCCAGTCATCACCGAAATATGTAACTGAACAAAGAACCCACCATCAGAATGGATGTGAATGTGAAGGTAGTAGCAATTGATTTGCTAATTATTTCCTCCTTGTTAAAAATATTAGTCTTTGTGTCAGATATACTAAGTATACTTCTTTCATAGATACATTGAGAAGAGTTCAGTCTGAATTAGGCCAAGTCTAAAATAAAGATTTTAAAAATTACTTTTAAAAGAATCACCACATTTCCAAAACAAAATTGGACTTACCAAATCTGGCCTAGTATGATTTTGGCTTTAATGAATATCTTAAAATGATTTATAATTCAAACATCCAAGCGGCCCCTACTTATGGTGAATTACAATTGATTGTTTATGTATGAAACGATGCATTTTAAATGTTTTAAATTGTTTATTTTCTTAAGTAGGCAAATTGTACTCATATGAGTTTCCAATGACTTCTGTAACAAATTACCGCAAACGGGATGGTTTAAAACAATACAAATTCGTTTTCTTACAATTCTGGAGGCTGTTAGTCCAAAATCAGATTCACTGAGCTAACTTCAGATTGATGGCAGGCTTCGAGCGGCTCTAGGAGAGGGTCTTTTTGTCTGCCTTTTCCAGCTTCTGGAGGCCACCTGCACTGCTTGACTCTTGTGACCCCTTCCTCCATCACTCCACCCTCTTCTGTTATTACATGTCCTACTTCCTCCTCTGACCTTCTTGCCTCCCTCTCATAAGGACCCATGTGATTGCATTTAGGACCCACATGGATAACCCAGGAGAATCACCTTATCTCAAAATCCGTAATTTTTTGCCATATAAAGTTACACTCATGTGGATATTTTTTGGGAGACCATTATCCAGCCTACCATAATAGACATCTAATATTATTCATACTGTGTATTTACAAGTGGCTTCTTTTAAAGATGGTGCAAAGGTAAACTTCAGACCAGGGAGCCATAATGACAGCCTGAATCTCATGACCGGGGAATTGAAGAAGGTGCTAGACTGGTAGTTAGGAGGCCGGTATTTGCTCCTGAAGTTGTATGCTATAGTGGGTTAAGAAATAGATGGACCTGTTTTGAAATCCTGGTTCTGACTTATTAACTGAATGACCCTGAGCAAGTTACTTAACTCACCTGGGGAGCTGTTTTAGTTTTCCTGCTGCTCAAACAAGTATCATACAATGGCTTGTCTTTTTTTTTTTTTTTAAGATTAATTTTTATTTATTTATATATCCCCCCCTTGCTGCTTGTGCTCGCTGTGTTCATTTTTGCTTTGTGTTTCTTATCTCCCCCTGCTGTGTCAGCTCACTGCACGGCGGCTTGCCTTCGCCAGGAGGCCCCGGGAACCGAACCCAGGACCTCCCATGTGGTAAACCAGAGCCCAACCAATTGAGCCACAGCCAGTTCCTCAGTGGCTTGTCTTAAACAATGAGAATTTATTGGCTCCCAGTTATGAGGCTAGGAGAAGTCCAAAATCAAGGCCTCAGCAAGGCGATGCTTCCTCCTCAAAGATTGGCATTCTGGAGCTGACTGCCCACGATCCTTGGTCCTTGGCTCTTCTGTCACGTGGCAATGCACATGGTGGTATCTTTTCCTTTCTCTTCTGGGTTCCCTTGCCTTCCAGCTTCTGGTTGCTCCCATGGCTCCCTCTCTCTGAATTTCATTCTGTTTGTAATGGACTCCTGTAATCCAGTTTAAAGCCCAACCTGTTTCCACTGGGTCACACCTTAACCAAAATAACATCTTCAAGAGATACTATTTACAATGAGTCCGCACCCACAGGAGCAGGTGTTGGCACCTGAACGTGCCTTTTGTGACAGACATGATTCAATCTCCAACAGGAGTATTTTAGTGTCCTGGTTGCTAAAACAAATACCATGCAATGGGTTGGCTTAAACAACAGGGATTTATTGACTCACAGTTTTGAGGTTATGAGAAGTCCAAAATTGAGGCATCAGTAAAGCATTGCTTTCTTCCAGAAAGCTGTGGCATTCTGGGGCTGGCTGTCAGCAATCATTGGTCCTTGGCTCTTCTGTCACATGACAATACATATGGTGGCCTCTCCTGACTTTTCTTCTGGGTTCCCTTGACTTCCAGCTTCTGGCTGCTCCCTCTGGCTTTTTCTCTATGTGTCTTAATGACATTCTGCTTATAAAGGACTCCAGTAACAGGATTGAGACCCATCCTGATTGAGTTGGGCCATACCTTAACTGAAGTAACCTCATCAAAAGATCCTACTCACAATGGGTTCATAACCACAGGAATGGATTAAGTTTTAGAACACGTTTTCCTTGAGTACACAGCTCCAAACCAGCACAGTGTGCTCTGACCCTAGGGCCAGATATGGCTCTATCAGGGATCTCTCTGAGCTTCCTGAGAGTGAGTCCCCAGAGAATAGAACCCTATTCTCTGTGATGGTTTGAATTTCGTGAATCCCAGAAAAGATGTTCTAGATCTAATCCATTCCTGTGGGTGTGGGGTCCTTTGATTTCATTAAATTCGGTTAAGGGAACTTTGATTAGATCACTTGATTTGATTGTTTTTAGGGCTTTTGAGTGGACTATGTCAGTGAGGTGTGACCCAGGGTGGGTCTCCGCCCTCTTGGTGAGTTCTCATATAAAATGAAAACTGAAAGCAGAAGCACACAAAGAGGAAGAGAGAGATACAGAAAAGGGAACTCTGCCATTTTGACCCTGCCATGTTGAGAGCGAGGACTCCAGACTTGCCTACAGCTGCAGAAAGACAGAGAAGCCCAGAGAGACTCAAGGAGTTGAGGCTCAGGAAGAGATGCCTGATCGCCCACAGCTGAGCTTGATGAAAAAAGCAGAGAGAGACCAGCAGACCCACCATCTTGCCTTGCCACATGGCAGGACACCAGGATCTGCTAGCAGCTGACCTTTAGTGAGGAAGCATCTCTGATAGTGCTTGAATTGGACATTTTCAGTCTTAGAATTATAAGTTTTACCCCAAATAAATCCCCTTTATAAAAGGCAACTCGTTTCTGATATTTTTGCATCAATAGCCTTTGGCAAACTAGACAGGGTCCATTTGAGAGTTTAACTAAACATGGAACCAGTCAGCCATTTCAGTAAATGTCAGGACTGGAAATGCAGTTATGTGGGAAGGATCTGTGGAAAGTTCTACTGTGTGACGGTTTGGACCCCTGTGAACTATATGTAAAGCCAACAAGTTTTTTGCAAAATTTGTATGAGCAGAACCACTGCCTGCCTGGACTGTGAGGGACAGAGAAGGGATGAATTGAAGGAAGAATGACTTCATGGGCAGAACCATGGAAGCTGAGGTTTGGATCTCCTTGGGCCAAGAAAGAGGGGCCAACCATGCACGTGGAAAGAGTGGGTCCACCCCTGTGCTTGGCGGGAGCAGGCCATCTGCCCCAGTGTTTGGAGGGGGTGGGCCTTGCACACCATTGTTCAGGGAGAGTGCTGACACCCCAATTCTCAGAGATGTTGGCACCTGTGTCAGGGCATTTGCAGAGAGCGTGGCTGCCATCCCAATGCTCTGAGAGGTTGGGGCCTTCATGGCAGCTGTGCAAGCATGTGAACATAGTGGGGCTGCTGCTCCATCAGGCCAACAGAGCAAAACATCAATCTATAGATGACTCTCAGACTTTGGAATCTAATGGAGTTTGCCCTGCTGGGTTTTAGAATTGTTTGTGATTCATGACCCCTGTTTTTCTTCCAATTTCTCCATTCTGGAATTGGAATGTCTGTCCTATGCCTATTCCTCCTTTGAATAGTGGAAGCAGATAACTTATTTTCTAGGTCTCAAAAGTCCACAGACAGAGGAATTGTGCCTGAGGACATACTACACCCAAAACCAATCATGATGAGACTTTCTACTTAGCATTGTTTCTGAAATAACTTAAGGCTTTTGCAGTGTTGTGATGGAATGAATGTATTTTGCATGTAGAAAGAACATGTATTTTCGGGGTCCAGAGGGAAGACTGTGGGAGTTTAGAGCTAAGTATCTGAGAAAAACATGTTCTTAAACCTAATCCATTCCTGTGGGTGGGAACCTCTGATGTAACCTCTCATGAGGTTACATTAGTTAAGGTGTGGCCCAACTCAATCAGGGTGAATCTTAATCCCATTATTGTAGTCCTTTAAAAGCAGAATGAAATTGACAGAAAACCACCAGAAGCCAGAAGCTGAAAGTCAACAGAACCCAGAGGAGAAGGGAGAGGTCAGGAGAAGCTGCCATGTGCATTGCTATGTGACAGAGCCAAGGATCAAGGATCACCAGCAGCCAGCCCCAGAACACTAGTCTTCAGTTTTGACACCTCAGTTTTGGAATTTTCCTAGCTTCAAACCATGAGCCAATGCATTTCCATTGTTTAAGCAACCCATGGCATGGTATTTGCTTTAGCATCAAGGAAACTAAAACATCCAGCAATCCCTCTCCTAGGTGTATACCCCCAAAGAATTGAAAATAGTGGCATTATTCACAATTGCCAAAAGATGGGCAACCCAAGTGGAAGCAACAGCAAATGAATGGGTAAACAAAATGTGGCATATACATACAATAGAATATTACTCATCCATAGAAATGAATGAATTTCTGGCACATGTTACAACATGGATGAACTTTGAAAACATCATGTTGAGTGAAATGGTCCCATCACAAAAGAACGAAGATTGTGTGAATTCACTCATTTGAAATAATTAGAATAAGCAAATTATTCTTATTAAGAAACTAGAGTACAGGTTACCAGGGGCCTGGAGCCAAGTGGAGGTAGGGAATAGGGAATAGAAGCTTAATTGGAACAAAATTTCTGTTTGGGCTGTTGGAAAGACTTTGGTAATGGGTGGTGGTGATGGTGGTACATCATTGTAAATGTGGTGGTCACCATTTAATTGTATATTTGAATGTTGTTAAATAGGGGAAATTTTAGATTGTACATATGTTACTAGAATAAAACTATAAAATCACATAGGACTAGGGAAGCGGATATGGCTCAAGCGATTGGGCTCTCATCCCAGGTTCAGTTCCTGGGGTCTCCTGGTGAAAGCGAGTTGACCCATGCAGAGAGCTGGCCAATGCAGAGAGCTGACACAATACGATAAAGCAACAAATAGAGACAAAGAGAAGAGACAGTGAGAGACACAACAAACCAGGGAGCTAAGGTGGCTCAAGCGATCGAGTGCCTCTCTCCCATATTGGAAGGTCCTGAGATGTTCCTCCTCAAGAGAAGACGAGAAGAAAAGACAAGCAGACACAGAAGAATGCATAGCTAATGGACACAGAGAGTAGACAGCAAGCGCAAGCGGCAGGGGTGAGGGGAATAAATAAAAAAAATTTAAAACCACATAGGACTATACAACACAGTGAACCCTAATGTGAACTATGAACAATAGTTAATAGTACAATTATAATAATATTCTTTCATCAATTTTAACACAGGTACCACACTAATACAAATTGTTAATATTAGAGGGTTACATGGGCACTCTGTTCTTTTTGCATGATTTTTTTCCCTGTAAACCTACAACTTCCCTTAAAAAGAAAAAAATCAAGGGGAAATCCACACCATGAGAAGGGCTGTCAGGACATCATCAGCTACAGAAAGGTGGAGAAGTAGATAAGCCCATCTCTTAATAGGGCCTCTGCTGGGCCCATGTTTGGGTGTGTATTTCTATTCTTAGTAACAAAACAATTTTCTTTAAGGGTCAAATCTCATGGTTTTCTGTTCTGGGACAGTCCCGATCCCAGAGCCTCAGTTTCTACACCTTTCCATTAAGTGGGGAATGCTCAGCTCATCAGAGACAAGTAGGAATTTGTACTAACAATCTTCTAGTAGAACCACCTCATTTTACACATAGGGAAACTGAGGCTCAGAGAAGGAAAGTAACTTGGTAGAGCTCACTCAGAGGTGGTAATGGGATCTAAATTTGGGTCTCTGGCTCCCAATTTCTAGCCACGAAATGCAGATTGCATCACATCATCACAGTCAGAACTTTTTCACTCATGGTTCCACGTGTCTTTGTCTTACCTCCTCAATCAGCTTGTGGCCTCCTCAGGGCCAGAGGCTATGGCTTGGCCTTCTTTTGTGCTTCTCCAGGTACCTAGACACTTAGGGGGTCCTGTAGATACTTCTTGATTTTGGGGGGAGGTTGAGGGGCTAATTAATGGAACACAGGAGGACTGGTGGTGGATTTTGGTTGTGGAGATATCAAGATTGATCCACACTTCGAAGTACTACCCACATGGACAAGGGTGGGTGGGGATCTCTGGGCAGCCATTTATCAGCTGGGTACCTTGAACAAGTTACTTAACTTCTTTAAGCCTCAAATCCTTCAACTATAAAAAGGGGGTGGCAATGCTATGCTGCTTGGTTGTTTTAATATTTAATAAGATACCCCAAGCCTAACACAATGAATATTAGCTCATTTCTGTTATAGCTGTTGTCAGTGTAATTAGGTAGGGGGAAAGCCAAGGGCAAACAGGAACAAGGTGGGGGAGCAGGAGACGCTGTGAAAAATAATGGAAAACGCAGTGGCTGCTGTGTAATTGAAAAGGGCAGCTCTAGCTGGAGACTGTAGGGCACACATATTTCCCAAAAACAGCACGAGGGGGTTCCCTAGCTCTGTCACTGGAGGAACAGCTGGGAAATTGCCCCCAACTTCAAAACTCCCAGAATCAAACTTCAAGGACTGACAGCCGATAATAACCTCCTATGAGTGACAGTGAATCTAATATCTCACGCAGATTTGGGAGCCGCGCAGAACTACGGTACATTCCCGTGATCCTGGGGCAAGTGGGGAGGTGGACTGGGGTAAATAGAGCAGCTCCAGTTCCAGGCGCTCAGCGGACCTTAGCCTTGCTCTCGGCTTTGGGCTCGGAGGACGCCGAGGGGCAACTTCCTTCGGTAATACCACATCCGGGCTCATCCCACACCAGCCGCTTCCGCCGAGGGTCCAAGTTTGACCCCAAAGAGATCAAAGGGGTGTCCCGGAGGTTCTCTGGTGGAGTAGTCAGTGCCACGTCTGCTCTGGCCCCCAAGATCAGTTTCCTGGGTCTGTCTCCATAAAAGGTTGGTGATGACATGGCCAAGGCAACTGGTGACTGGAAGGGTCTAAGAATTAGGGTGAAACTGACCATTCAGAACAGACAGACCCAGACCTTCTGCCTCTGCCTTGACCATCGAAATCCTGGAGGAACCACCCAGGGACAGAAAGAAGAACACAATAAGCACCGTGGAAATAACACTTTGGGTGAGATTGTCCATATTCCCGGACAGATGTGGCACCAATCTTTAGCCAGAAAACTCTGTGGAATCTACCATAAAGGAGAGTCTGGGGGCTGCCCCATCTGTGGGTTGCAGTGTGGAAGGCCGCCACCCTCATGACGTCATAGATGACATCAGCAGCCAGTTAAGAACTACAAAGGAAAATGTTTCAGTAAAGGATCTTTTGACAAGCACGGAGGGAGCTTGGGCTCATACACCTATAATTAACCTATAAACCTCATCCCATCACCAGGGCTTTCCCTCCTTGTTTCCACACATCCTTTTAGACTCCTCTGACGTAGAACTCCGAGTTTGCTTTGATCTGGCCTCACCTGAGCACAGAGGGGCATAATTCAGGGCAGGGGTGGCACTGGCTGTGGCTTGCCCTGACCAATTGCCCTTCTAGAAACTGATGCTTCCCTGGCAACTGGCTCCCCCAGCATGTCCAGCCTGTGACTCACTATCAGCTCCAGCAAAATGCTCAGGAGCCTCAGAAGCACCCCGAGCTGGGCCAGGGAGATAAGAAGGTCTGTGCCTACAGCAATGTGGGCCCCTCTGCCTGATGGAAACCAGGTGGGTCCTCCAGCTGAGGGGAAGTGTCAAAGCTGTGGGGACAGATTTCCCCGCTCAACCCTAAAAGAAAATAATGACAAATGGATAGATTAGCAGGAAGGTACTTTTCAGGAAATTTCATCTCAGGAGTCAACAACCTAGGCAAAATGTCTAGGCTAGAACAGAAAATGGCTCAGGCCAACAGGTGAAGTTTGCTAGTGATTCTTCCAGCTCCTGAAGTGGAGCCCTCTTCCAGGTGTCAATTATCTTTGTTCCCAATGAATCTCGGCTTATCCCTGCAAAAGCATTAATTGGTAAGTAAGCAGTTAAATAACTTCTAAGCCAGAGAATTTGCCATTTTGATGCAGGCAGAATAAAGAGATAAACCACTAAGAGTAAGGAAATTGGTTCTGGAACCCAGAAGACTTGGGTTTGCATTCCAGCTCTGCTACTGCCTTGTGCAGTGTTTCTTTTCTGAGCCTCAGTTATCCCATCTATGAGATGGGAATGATCCTTTGGCTTATCTCCTGTGGTTGGGGTAAGGTTCAAGTGAGATATTTGCATGTAAAGGTGCTTTTCTGTAAACTTGCTGGCTGCTGCTCCTTGGCGTTTGATGCTGGGAGTTTTAAAGTTGGGATGGGAGTTTTATTTTATCTATATCTATATCTATATTGATTAGATGGATGGATAGATAGGTAGATAGATAGATAGACCCTCCTCTCACGGTGCTTTTGGGGAGTATATGTGCCCTCCAGTTTCCAGCCAGTACAGCCTTTCTTAATTAAATAGGAGCCATATGCCTGGTGAAAACCTGAAATCCTCTTACCTGCGGGGAAGTGTACACTTTCTCTTGAATCAGAGCAGTCAGCTGAAAGCTGTACCTCTGACTAGGCTGGGAGGTGAAACCTTTGATGGTTCTCTCCTATGTCGGCCACTGGGCCATCAAGTCATTCTAAAGGCCTGCACTCCTTCTTACAGGGCTCCCTTCCCACCTGGATGGCCCCAAGCTTCAGGATTCTCTGAAGGAGGGAGCAAAAGTCAGATAATGGCTCTCCTAACTAACTTTCTGAGGCTGCTGTGTTACCATGGTGGTGAAGGTGGCAGAAGTGGGAAGGCTTGTGTGCCCGGAGGTAAGAAAGGGAGAGAGACTGAAGCATCATGGGAAAAGAAAAGGGGGTCTATTCAGTTTCTCATTCAAAAATTTTGTTTGAGGGGAGTGAATATAGCTCCCTTGGTTCCTAGGTTGAGTGCCTGCTTCCCACGTATGAAGTCCTGGGTTCATTCCCTGGTACCTCCTAAAAAAAAGAAAAACAACAAAAAAACCAACTCTCGCTGGAGAGCAGATGTAGTTCAGTGGTTGAGCACTTGCCTCCTATGTACAAGGTCCTGGGTTCATTCCCTGTTACCTCCTAAAAATATTGTTTTTGTTTGAGAGTTGGCTATATAATAGGTACCATGATGGATAAGGAAGATGGGAAAAGAGGAAGGAAAAGAGGGGTGGGGTATATAGGAGGAGAAAGGAAAATGAGAAGGGAAAGGAGCAAAAAGGAGAGGGGGGAAAGGAAGGTGATTTGATAAAAATTTCCATTAGAGATTCCCAGGCAGGTGGGAAAGCAGGCAAGCCTTCCCCCAAAGAAATCCTGTGGGTGCTATGTGGGAAACCTCTCATGTTAGATAATTTTATCCTCCCATTTTACCCTCTTCTTAAACAAAAACCTGTGTACAATGCATTTAGAGTCCCTTGCCTTAAAAAGAAGCAGCAGCCCATTTCAGCTGCAAGCTGAGGCTTGCAGGTTGCCCAGTACTTGACACATAATAGGTGCTCAATAAATACGAGTGGACGGCCAAGGTGGTTGCCTGGCATCAATCCCCTGGGGGAAGCTGAGTCTGAGACCAAACCAAGTTTTATAGTCTTGAAATCCAACTCAAGACTGCCTGGGGGAGCAGAAGAGCCTGATGATTTTCCTCTTTGGTTCCCTCACAGGTCAACCTGGGATACCCCAGGACAGCAAATGCTTCCAGACTCTCAGTGGAAAACTTCTTTCCTGTGAACTCAGGCTCCTGATGGTTGAGAGGCACAGGACTCTGCAATAAGGTGGCAGATAGTATATCCATCTCAAAATCAGCAAAAAAGTCCTTCTCTAAGAAATATGCAGGTCATGTTCTAAGCATTGCTTCTCCCACTCTCAGATCCCACGGTGGAAACATTAGGGGAGTTCACTTTAGTCAACTGAACTTTATTGACCACATTCTGCGCGGAGGGCAAAGTACTAGGTGCCAGATGTAAGACAATGAATACAATCCATTCCCTCCCCTTTAGGAGCTTGCTATCCAGTCAGAAAGAACATAATCACGTCTATTTCACAGATGAAAAAGGCTGAAGCTTTAAGATTGTGGTGTCATTAAAAACATCCCTTTGTTCTTTCTTTCATTCACTTACTCAGAAAACTTTTACTGAGTCCACGTGATGTGCCAGACACTGTGCTAGGGTACTGTCAGGCGATGCAGAGAAAAGTCGGGCACATTTGCCCACAATAGGACATCTACAAAGACAAGAACACTTCGGGAGTTTATATTTTGCTCATGCACTAGGGCTTTTTGACTCTCATCTATGTGGCTTCAGTTTCATCAGTTAAATGCCGATGAGAGAGGTAATGGGAAAACTGTGACATACAAATGGAGGCTGCCACCATACCTGCTGGGCCAGATCTCAGGGACTTTCCGGGAGAGGGACAGCTGGAAAATGGTGATGAAAAGAAGGCCATGGCCAGTCTGAATGACTCATACCTACAAGAGAAGGACGGCAATATTATAGCCTAAAGCTTAGGCCAGTCATTCAACCTGCATCCACAGCATGGAGTAGGGGGTAGTCAGTTCAATTCTTGGATCTGCCGTTTAATAGCTGTGTGTTTTTTGAGAAAATTACTCGGTCTCTAAATCTCAGCTTCCTCACCTATAAAATGAGGATAAGAGCACATATCTCACAAGATCTGTCCAACCTCATATTGTGAAGATTAACTGAAATGCTCTATGTAACATGACTGGCAAGATGTAGGAACTCAGGAAGCTTTTGTCATCCACCATCATCATCAAAAGTGCTGCTGACAAAAGATACCCATGGGAAAGGAGTAGGAGAAGGTGGCAAAGAATCTAACAAGTAGATGTTTCTGGTCCGTGCAGGTTGGGGAAGAATGGGCTGGTGGAAGTCACCTGCCTATCTCTTTGGAGCTCTCAAGTAACCCTGGGGGAAACCCACATCCTGAGCTGGACTTTCTGGGGTCCAGGTTGTATACAGTTGGGAGGGTGTGTGTTCCATCTGACAATGAGTGACTAGGGGCCCAGGGAGCTCCTGCTCTGGGGGTGGAGCCCCTGATAAAGACAGCAGTTTATCAGCCCTGTCTCCACCCAACACCACAGGGCTCTCCAGAAAGAGATAAGCTCAACTCAGTCATCCTCCCAGGCAGCAGGTGCTTTTCTAGTATTTTTTAAATAATTGTACATTTTTTCTACTTACACAATTTCCATTTAGAAATTGAAAAAAAGTCAAAATAACATTTTACAATCATCTTCAGTCTTTGCACACAAATCGATTACCCTTCTGCATGCCATACTATTTTTAAGGCATCATTTTTCCCTTTCTGAAAATGACATAGTTTGTAACCAGAACACAACTTTATTCTACCTTTCTCACTTAATGTTATTTCATAAGCCTTTTCCCTTCTTATTACAGACTTTGTGCATACAATTTTGTAAGTCTGACTTTGATTTTAGTTAGAATTTGAATTCTTATCTCTTCATTCCTGCATTGTTAGACTGTTTATAATTTACACAAATAATATCATATTTGTATTAAAGCATATTCTTGAACTTGAGTTATTTCATTAAACAAAATCTCCCAAGTGGAATTCATATAGTTGGAGGGCATGATCACTTACAAGGCTCTCAATACTTATATTGGACATCTTAAAATATTTTTCAGATTTTTTTTCTTACAGTATATATAATACATACTCATTGTAAAGATGTTAAAAACATAGACACTGGGGAAAAGGATGGAAAAAAAAGATTGATAACCCTACCACCCAAAGATAACCACTTTGACAATTTCTGTATTTCCTTTCATATTGTTCTGGGATCATTTTGTATATAAAAAATCTTATTTCTTTTTCATTTACTTCTCCACATGATTAAGAATCTTTCTAAAATGTGATTTTAACTGATGCAAAATTGCCCATTGTGTGTGCATATCATAATTGATCTCCTATTGGTGATCGTTGGGGTTCCCTCTCCATAACTTTTCACTATTATAAATGACAGTAGAACATATGCCAAAACGTCACTGCTTTCATGATGAGGACTCAACTTAGTAGGAGTGACGGAATTATAGATCTTGAGCACTTAGGAACCTCAAGAGGGTCACACACATGCAGCACCCTGCAACTAGATTCCTAAGTATTTGTATACACATTTTATAGATGAGTTATGCTGCTCAAAAGAGAATACAAGGGACTTGTGCAAGTTCATTGAGCTGGTCAATATCAAAGGAACCTCCACACATGATACAACTTGACTGTTTTTTTCTTCTGAAACATTTTTACTTCTTAGTATTTTAAGAGCTAGATGTACACAAGGTGATAAAATGATAAAGGGAACCTAAAGAGAATTGATCATTTATTCAATATCAGCCTGCGGGAAGATCTCTATTGGTGTGTCACAGGTCTCTATCTTGACTCGATCCTGTCTGACATTTTTAACAATCTTGATAACGATAAAGTAGGCATATCGAAAGTTCAGGTAACATATAACTACTATGCTAACTGACAAAAGCCAGATTACAAACTCAATGGATCTAAAGGATGGACCAGGAATCACAAGTTGAATAGGAAGAAATATGAAGATTTCCTTCCCATCCAAAAAAAAAAAAAAAGAAAGGAACAAGAAACTACACACAAAAAAGGAAGAGAAAGGTCTTGATAGCATCTCTTTAACAAAGATTTTGAAAATGCAGTTAAGTCCCCCCATTTAGTACTAGTCAACAATGTGTCATAAGCAGCCGCCAAGGTGCACAGCTCTAAGGGGCTCATTTACATTTTTACATTGTACTTGTGCGCTAAGACGGCTTTGGACACTGCTTCCAACAAGCTGAAGTGATTTTAGGCTGCATTCAGAGACTGTAAGGCCCAAAATAGAGGAAGTAATTATGCTTATCTGCAGCAGGTCTTTCATTCTGGGTCAAAATTTAGGAGGGATACTGACCAACTGATGTGTGTCAAGAGAAAAGTGATGTGAAATGTCAAAGGTCTGGGAAACATGTCATCCTTATCTTTCCAAAAAATATTTATTGAGCACCTATATTATCAGTATTGAACAATCTGATTAGAAAGACTAAGTTTCGACCCTAAAGAACTTTACATTCTGCTGTGAATATAGGGAAAGATGGAAAATGCCTCCATTTTTGGGCAATTGTGAAAAATGCCACTATGACCAGCAGTGTGCAAATATGTGTTCCTGTCCTTGTTTTCAATTCTTTGGGGTGTATAACTAATAAATGGGAAGAAATTGGGGAAGATAGTTAATTATGGTAAGTAATATGCAAGAAAGAAAGGAATTGGGATGGTAGAGAGTTGGATATGATCTTTAGAGCTATTAATGAGGCAGAGGAAAATCAAACATTTGTGGTGTCACAGAAACAGAAGAGAGTGTTAGAAAAGGAGAGAGGGGACCATTGTGTTGAGTGCAGCTGTGAAGGCAAGTTAGATGAAAAGAGAGACGTGATCCCAGAGTTTGTCATGATGAAAGTCACTTGGGACCACAACAAGAGCAAATCTCCCAAAGGAAAGAGAATTGATTTGCTCAGATAACTGGAAGTCCAGTGCGGTTTCTGGCTTCAGTCCCAATCAGATCCAGAGACTCAAACCGTGTCCCCAAGATGCTCTCCTCAGTCTCTTTGCTCTACTTTCCTCTTTGGCTACATTCCCAGGCAGCCTTTCCTACACAGCAGCAAATGGGCTGTCCAACACCTCCAGGTGAACTTGGCCCTTCTTTCCTTATCTCACCAATGAAATCCGGGCCATCCACTGTGGTTCATTAGTGTGGGTACAGCTCTAACTGGTTGAACCTGCTGGGTTTGACGCCATCAGAACCACACATTGGCAAGTAGAGAAGCAGTTCCTCAAAGGAAAACTGCAATACTCTTACTAAGAGACAGGGGCCTAGATACTGGGCAGGCAAAACATTAGATGTCCACGTCAGGTATGTACAGAGCAGCCTGGGAATAAGGGTTAGGGTGATATTGAATCATCACAGAGGTTTGGATTTGGACTTCTGGTGGTCATTGAGGGAAACAGGAATATGAGGGAGGATGAGTTTAACATCGATAACTTCTTAGGGGAGGTGGGCAATCTTCAAATTAGAGTCCTGCCTTCTTCGATCACCTGTATAGGGCTGTGGGCACTGCCCCATCTAGCGTTATATCATGGCATAGCAGGGGGAGCCAAGACACAAGATGGCCTTCAATGATTGTGCACTCTAGCTCCAGGTAGTTTGGCGGCCTAGGAAAAGCAAGGCAACATTTGAATAAGTGTTTGAATGCAGTGGGAACGTTTTGGGAGAAAACGCTGTGGAAAATGTGATAGCAGCTCTTGGCAATCTTAAGAGCTGACCTTTGGAAGAGGGAGGAAACTTAATTCAGCCACACCTGAACCAGCATCAGTGAGTACAAACTAGAAGAAAATTTGGGCTCAATAATTACAACTAGAATTGAATAATGAAGAAGTGGGATTCCTTCCGAGGCAGTGAGTGCCCTGTCTCTAGAAGTGTTTAAGCGGTGATTTGGATGCCCCTAGTCAGAAATATTATATAAAGCCTCCTGTATTGGTTGTGAGATCAAGCCCCAAACTCTTTGTTTAAAAACTGTGCTTTTTTTTTTTTTTGAGGTATAATTGGCAAACATTTAAAGGATACAATTTGATTAGTTTTGACATATGTATATAGTATTACCACAATGAAGAGAATGGACATAAGTATCATCCCCAAAAATTTCCTCATGCCCCTTTAAAGTTAAAGAAAAAAACTTTTATTAGACAATTTAAGGCTTACAGAAAAATTATGCAGAGAACTCAGTTCCCATATACCCCTCTAACAAACGCAGTTTTCCATATTATTAGTCCTTTGCGTTAGTGTTGTAATTTTGTTACAACTGATGAAACAATATTGTTATAATTATACTGTGAATTATTGTCCATAGTTTTTATGAGGCTTCTCTGTGTTGTACAGCCCCATGCTTTTTGAAAATTTCCCCTTTTAACCACATTCAAATATATAATTCTGTAGAGTTAATTGCATTCACAATGTTGTGCTACCATCACCACTATGCATTACCAAAGCTTTCCCTCACCCCAAACAGAAACTCTGTACTCGTTAAGCATTAGGTACCCATTCCCTACCCCATCCCAGGCCCCTGTTAACCTGTATTCTAGTTTCTGACTCTACCGATTTGCTTATTCTAGTTATTTCATATGCACAAGATCATACAATCTTTGTCCTTTTGTGTCTGGTTTATTTCACTGAACATGATGCTGTGAAGGTTCATCCATGTTGTTACATGTCTCAGCACTTCATTCCTTTTTGTGGTTGTATAATATTCCATTGTATGTATATACCATATTTTATTTATTCATTTGTCGGTTGAGGGACACTTGGGTTGCTTCTATCTTTTGGCAATTGTAAAAAATGCCACTATGAACATCAGTGTGCAAATATCTATTCCAGTCCCTGCTTTCAATTCTTTTGGGTATGTAACCACAAATGGGATTAGTGGGTCATTACTTTCTGAAGAAACAACACACTGTTTTCCACAATGGCTGTACCATTTTGCATTCCCACTTATGGACTCATCCAAAAACAATGGACAAGTATTTTTGTTTTTTTTGTATCCTCTCCAACACTTGTTACTTTTCATTAATTGAATACTAGCCATTCTAGTGGGTGTGAAATGGTATCTCATTATGGATTTGATTTGCATTTCCTTAATGGCTAATGATGTTGAGCATGTTTTCATGTGCTTATTGACCATTTCTTTGGAGAAATATCTATTCAAGTCTTTTGCCCACTTTTTAATTGAGTTGTTTCTTTTTCTTGTTGTGATATAGGATTTCTTTATATATTCAAAATATTAAATCCTTATCAATATGTGGTTTCCAAATATTTTCTCCCATTTGGTAGGTTGTCCTTTTACTTTCATTATAAAGTCCTTCAATGCACAAAGTTTCTTAATTCTGATCATGTCCCGTTTAACTATTTTTTTCTTTTGTTGCTTGTACTTTTAGTGTAAAGTCTAAGAAGCCATTGCTTAACACAAGGTCATGAAAATGCCTCTGTATGTTTTCTTCTAGAGTTTTATAGCTTTGGTTTGATATTTACTTCTCTGATCTATTTTTAGTTAATATTTGCATATATGGTGTGAGGTAGGAGTGTACCTTCATTCTTATGCTTATGGATATCCAATTTTCCCAGCACCATTTGTTGAAGAGACTACTCTTTCCCCTTTGAGTGAACTTAGTACCCTTCTCAACAATCAATTGGCCATACATGTGAGGGTTTATTTCTGAGCTCTCAATTTGATTCCTTTGGTCTATATATCTTACCTTGTGATTGTACCAGGCCGCTTTGATTATTGTAGCTTTGTAATATGATTTAAAATAGGGAATTTGAATCCTCTAATGTTGCTTTTTCATTTCAAGATGGTTTGGGCCTTCAGGGCACAATACTCTTCCATATAAATTTGATGATTGTCTTTTCCACTTCTGCAAAGAAGGCTGTTGGAATTTTGATTGGGACTGCATTGAATTTGTATATAATTTTGGGTAAAATTGGCATCTTAATGGTTAGTCTTCCAATCCATGAACACAGAATGTACTTCCATTTATTTAGGCCTTTGATTTTTTTTTTAGCAATTTTTTTTTTTTTTTGTAGTTTTCTCTGTACACATTCTTCTCATCCTTGGCTAAATTTGTTCTTAGAAATTTTAAAATTTTTTTGTTGGTAAAGTAAACAGAATTTTTTCCTTGATCTCCACTTCAGATCATTCTTTACTAATATGTAGAACTACTACTGATTTTTGCATGTTGATCTTATACCCTGCCACTATGCTTACTTCATTTATTGGCTCTAGGAGTTCTGTTGTGGATTTTTCAGGATTTTCAATATATAGAATCATTTCATTCATAAATAGGGAAAGTTTAACTTCTT